>MNCI01001832.1:586259-601017 GCA_015680685.1 Gnetum montanum
CAACTCAGATTTATAGTGTTGGTGATAAGGGAGGTAAGGGTGTTTAGCTTTCTAGAATTTTGGCACTACGCTGAGAGTCTCAAATGCCTAGTTTGTTACCAGATTTCTCTAAAAAGCTTTACAAAATGCTAATGGTCTCAAGTGGTCAAGGTTGCAAAGGTTGTCTAGTTGAACAAGTCTAGAACCTATCCCAAGCATTTGAAATTTTTTCTTATAGGTCTCATGGTTGTTGGTTTTGATGCTACAAATTTCTACCATGATTACTAACATATTGGTATAATTTGTAGGTGTGGCAGGTCATAATTTCCAATGTAATTTTCCATTTTTGAGAAGTTTTGATGCACTCAGGTCATTAAAACCACTCTAGGTATCAAACATATTAAATATACTTTTCCAACTACACTAGCTTCATCCATCTATATTGGCCTTTATGGAAACTATGATCCATGTTGAAATTGGTGGAGCAACATTGACCTAGCTGAAATAATGAAACCCCAACCACTCCAATGCTAGCTTCATGAGAAAATAGAAACTTCCACAACCTCAATGCTAGCTTTGTGGCATCCATGCTAAAGGTCATGGGAACTACATTGGCCATTTCTACAAAAGTGAAAATCCAACAATCCCAACATTGGGTGTAGGTGGTTCTAGTGTAGTTGAGGTTATGGACCATGTAAAACCTATGAAAAAGCCAAATATGGCACTTCCCAAGGTATTTTTAGCCTTTCCAAGCCCAAATATAGACATGAAATGACTTTGTCCACTTAGGAAATGAGGCTACAACTTATGAGGCATTTTTAAGTCCCAAAAGTTTAAGTATGTAAGATTGCAACTCATGGGCTACCAACCTCACAATTTTACAATGAAATTCTAGACTCAAGTGTAGGGGTGAAGGTTACAATGCTAGAAAGATTACAAAATGCATTTTCTTGATGGTGTTTCAATACTTTAGCTTATCATAGGCTAGATGACAAGTTGGCCTTTAGAAGAAAGTAGTCTCCTTCCTTAATGATTAAGTTAAGGGAAGTTCTAGTAGAAATTCTCAATAAATCCATATCAATAATCAACTAAGTTGAAGAAGTTATGAACCTTTGCTATGGATTAAGAAAATGACTAATAACACACCCTACTATCTTGATTGAATCTACAACAATGCTAGTCCTTAAAATAAAACTAGATCTTTAATTGTTAAAATATATAATTGGATGATTGCTCATACAATCAATATTGTCACAGGGTCTATAAAATCACCCCATAAATGCAATGTACAATAAAATAATGCCAAATAACACTATCTATGAATGGTAGAATAAAGCTATGTAGGATCTATACCTCCTCTAGAGCATTCATCAAAATACTTTGGAAGTTATTAAGTCTAATCAAAGTAGTCTAAAATGAATCTAAATCTCCACTATTCCTCCATTTACTATCTGTAGCCTCAAAAGCTTCTACTAGTAGTCTAGACTAGTACTAAGCTATGATAAGTAATCCACATCCAATATAATACCATATTTACTAAGATCCATCTCAATAAATTCATTAATCCATTATCTATCTAGTAACTCTACTAGTACCCCTATGTAGACCTAATTCACTTGGACATCATGGCCTTCAACAAGATGCACTAACAACCATAGATACTAATCATAACATGGAAGGACTAGTTAGGCCATAATGCTATGTATAGTATTAAACAACTAGAACCAACATTAAATAAAGTCAACACATGAAAGTCTAGGATCATACCTCCTATCCCTATAATTACATTAGATAATACATCTAATGACTAGATGATTAGGATAAGTGTATGGTCCTCAATCCTTTGTTTAGCTCTATCATCATAGCTAGTAGGTATTTTCTACTCACTAGCTATTTAACATTCCTATCCATAACTTATAATAGCATCACTAGCTAGGTTTAGATACCTTCTAGCTTGATGTTTGGACTATCTACATATAATGTAATGTTAGAATCTTCTTCCCACATTGATGGCATATAATGGATTCATGTTGAACTATAGAGGTAACATTCATAATTAGTATCTAGCTCCCATCACCTTACTTAGGAGCCTAGAATGGTCTCCTTCTCTATGTCTATCAAGCATAAGGTTTCCTTATATCCCTCTAATCACCTTGTTCTTGATCTAGGATCTCAATTGGATTACCATTTCCACTATCTGTATGATCTTTATTATTGACTTTCATAACTTCACATACCAAAGCAAAAGTCCCATCAATAAGCTATTATTATAAGAACTACCATAATTATAATCGAATCTTAGCTAATTAACTATTCAATAAATAGTCCATTGTAAGCTACAACTATTCCACTAGCTCTTCTCTATCACCAACACTGATGTTAGTGTTACTATTGTTACCATTGTCATTTTCTCTAATAGCTAGTTCACCTACATCACTATCACTACCATTTTCGTAACCATTCCTAATCTTCTAAATAGTGGAAGGAGATGAAATGACATATACCCTTATAAAATATGATTGTAAAAATTACATTACTTTTCTAGCAAGGTTAATCTATTCCTCAATAGGCCCTATGACCATTTCTTGAACTTATGTAGCTACTAATGCCAGAGCCTATGAACTCAATGGTATGTAATCCCCATCAATACCATGACCTCCACCTTTATCTAATTCCTAGGAATCTACCATTGTTGATAATTGTAATAATAGAAAGTAAGTATCATAATAACATATAATGATCATAGTGACCTATTATAATACCACTCTATAATAGTTTACACATTCAACCTAAGTCTATATTAGGCAAGGATAGTAACCTAGTTAATTCAACAATTTTTGTATGCAAAAGATAAGATTAGATCATAGACCACAATTAATAATCCTACATAACTTTGTAAAAATGTCAAATTTGAATAACCTCATAAGCATGACACAACTACATGACTAGAATATATATAACATCATCCTCTAAGTGTCATGCATATAAGCATTTTCATATCATAGAACTCTATATGTCTAGCACATGTCTTGATACTATATATATCATGTAATACTATACCTAAGAGTCATAGCTCATAGTTAGTTTGGAACTATAGTAACTTCAAGTACATTCATTACTTGTAGAAAAATATGTAATAGGAAATCATAAGAATTAAGAACCAAGGCCTCCATCACCTTCCTCATACCTACTAGCTCTTGCGCTTCCAACATAGTCATTTCCATATAAAGGGGTTAGTACATGATTGAGTGAAAGTCTTTACATGCTTCTTATTAATGTAAAGTGAAATGTTGTGTTAGAGGTGAAATTTGACAAAATAAGGGTAACTTGCACAAAGGTTGGTACATTTCATGCATAACAAGCAACCAACACCATCAATCATACCTCATGCAACTAGCACTTAGCACATAATTAACTCATGCATGTCTAGAATACATTGATCACAACCATGACATCACAATGATACTATCACAAAACAGAGAATTAGCATATGCACATAACCATTGCTTTGAGAAACCACATATAACAAACATACATATTAGAACATCACATAAGGTATAATGATATATCATAATCCAAACATATAATCTAGGCATATCATATAATATACAAAATGCATCCACAAACTCATTTAATCTATAAACACAATGTCACAATAGATGATACATCGATCACATAGAATCTCAAATAACCATATCCACATGCCAAAAATTTCAAAGCCACATTAAAAGATTTCATGGTTCAATCATTAATGCACAATGAAGAAATCCTAATATCGATATATAATAATCTATGCATAACATAAATATCATTATACATATAATAACAACTAATGATCTATAGGTACATAATTTGTACTCAATGAAAATCATATAAGATCCCTTGTGGTAAGCTGTAACCCCATAAGGAATCACATATCTACATATCTATGTGGTAGTTGATGCATCCACACTTTGTGTAAAGAATTAATAGGTTAAATAAAGTATCTTGCTAATAATTTAGGATTTCTTTCAATATTGATGTATTACTTGAAGTATTAATTATTATAAATACTTTTTGATTGATATTTATGACCTTAATATCAATGGTATTAAGCATTGTAAAAGATCCATGCATGTATATATTTCACAAGATCTCATACTAGCTATAGGCTAATCCTATGCTCTTCTACTCTTAGCATGAGCACTTAGATAGAAGCCTTGATGATGCATCTTAGTGAGGGTTAATTAATCATCTCTAGTGTGCCTCATTACAAACTAGTCCACAACCTTATGTGGGCTCTACTAATCCATATGTACACATCACATTTATGATATAATCATAATATATACATATATTTTCATCACATTCACATCATAAGAATCAATACATAAACATCGTAAGTATACACATTACATCACAATGACATAATAATTACAAGTCATCATTACATAAATATTACATCATACAAAAATGTATAGGTCACAACATGCCATAAGTCAATTAATGAATAATCATCCAAAAACTAGTATTATAGGCATCAACTTTCATACAAAGCATACTTATGATAGAATATACAAAATGACCATAGTTTATTCATTAAGCACTAGCCAATCCTAAGAAAATAGTGATATAGACATTGACTAAATACATATGTAAATGTATATATTGACATCCACACATTCCAAACATGCACACATCATCATGTACAAAGGCATAACATCATAGGCAAGTCAAAATGTAGTTCGAAATTCTTTTACTCTTCTACATACTATACATATATCTCTTTATTCTAATCATGATCTTGATTGTGGCTGACTACAATGTCAGTTCTTGACAAAGGATTATAACTTGGCCATTTCTTGCATTGACCTCACATCTTATCACTTAAACCAACCTCTCTATTTTTGGAAGTTCCATTATGACTTGCATCTTGTACATGACCAAAGTAAAAATCTAACTATGACCTCAATGCCCTAGCATAATTCTAGAGATAGGCTCACATCAACTAAAAAATCAAGAGTTGAAAATTAATGTGATCTACCAATGATCTAAGCATGATAAGACTATGAGGTATAATGAATCACACTAGAATAGAAAAGTAATAATGATGGCAAAACCAATATATAACCAACTCAAATTCCAATACATAAAAGTATAAATAGACAACACAAACTTTGTTAGTACTTGAGAATTTAACAATTCATCTTTGCTACCTCAAAGACATGCCACATATCCATCAGCTACATAATAATCATAAATCATAAAAAGGCATATTATACACCATACAATAATACTAGGGCCTCTCATACATAATCCATATCATTTTAAATTCATCTCATATATGTCCTAAACATCTTGAACATATCCCCATGATCACACAAAAATTTTTTTGGCATGAAATGCAATAAAAATTATTATTAACATTGGATCTGGAACTTGAAATTTTTTGGATTTTGAGTAATTACAAGTTGATCATGAATTAACCATGAGTTATGGTCTAAAATGCCACAAGTTATGGTATTATTGTATGAGTCATGATGATGTTGAACATAAAGAGAAATAATTTTTAAGGAATCCATGACTTAACCACATGTTACCGTGGTAGACCACATGTACATCATGATTTTTGGTGAATTTTCCTTTCCTAAATCTGGTACCATGATACAACCATGACTCATAATTATAATTTTGAGTTAACCATGAGTTGATCATGAATCATGGTTGATGCCATGAGTTGACCATGAGTCATGGTTGGTACCACAAGTTAACTACAAGTCATGATGTTGGATCATGAGTGAATCATAGGTTGTGGTCTATGAAAAATATAAAAACTAGAATACCATGAGTGAGAAATGAGTCATGGTAAAAGATCATGAGTAAACCATAATTTATGGTATGAAGAAAATTGATTTCTAAGACACCATGAGTCATGGTGAGCTCATGGTATGAAAACTTATAATACCATGAGTTAATCATGAGTCACTATGAAACTATCCTTCTACAATAGCTTGAGTTTTATAAATTGAAAATTAACAAACTTGGTATCCTTGGATTTACCTTAAGATTTTATTTATCTTGTAATATGATACTTGCAATACATTGTTCAAGATAGCTATATATTTAAGAAGATTGGAGAAGAGCCTTTTACCTTCTATTGTAAACCTTGAATCAACATAAAAGAGAATACTTGAATGAATTGAATGGAAATTTGGATCAAATTCTTGTGGTTCTTAATGAGGATGGGATTAAATAGGATAAGAGAAAAATTGGATAAAAGAAATTAGATCTTAAAGAGTTGAAGAGTTAAGAGAGTAAATTTGCATCAAGCTTTTTATCTGACAAATTTGTCATGTACATCAATGAATGGCCATCAAATTTATAGAAAAATATTGGGGTCATACATAGGGTTAATGAAAAGCCATTTCTCAATTATAAAAAGTTAAAAATAATGAAAAAAGAAGGTGAATTAGGGAACAAAAAAATTACATCCACCTATCAATTCATTTTAATAATATAAAATTCAATTTATCTTCTATCTTGAAGTAATAACAAAGTATAAAAGTATCTTTTCTTCCTTTATTATTATTGTTGATACACTATCTCTAATAGTTCCTTATTTAGTATGCAATGCAAGGTTTTCCNTGCTCTCATACATGTTCTAAGATATATTAAAGGCACAACAAATCATGGACTCAATTATACTAAAGGAATGAATACTTGCACACTTATTCAAATGTTGATTGGGGAGAAGATCAAAATGATAGAAAATATAGATTAGGAGTTATTATATTACATTGAGATAATGCACCATATTGGAAATTTGAAAAACAAACATCAATCAGTCTCTTAACTTGTGAAGTTGAATTCATAGCTATGGCTAAGTGCATATAGTATATCCTTTGGCTCAAGAAACTCATGACTCACATAAAATTTCAAGCTAATCTTCCAATAAAACTATTTTGTGATAATATAGTAGACATCCATTTATCAAATAACATGTGCTACACAAGAAATCAAAGCACATAGCCATTAAATATTACTTCATCAAATAATAAGTGAACCATCAAACCTAAACATATGTAATCCAATGATCAACTAGCAAATTTATTGATTAAATATCTACTAAACTATAGAAATGAGTACCTTTGTCATGGAATAGGTATTAAGAAGATCCAATAATCAAGATAATAAGATAAGGAAAACCTTGCATTGCATACTAAATAAGGAACTATTAGAGATAGTGTATCAACAATAATAATAAAGGAAGAAAAGATACTTTTATACTTTGTTATTACTTCAAGATAGAAGATAAATTGAATTTTATATTATTAAAATGAATTGATAGGTGGATGTAATTTTTTTGTTCCCTAATTCACCTTCTTTTTTCATTATTTTTAACTTTTTATAATTGAGAAATGGCTTTTCATTAACCCTATGTATGACCCCAATATTTTTCTATAAATTTGATGGCCATTCATTGATGTACATGACAAATTTGTCAGATAAAAAGCTTGATGCAAATTTACTCTCTTAACTCTTCAACTCTNTCCTTGGAGCTTATTTTAATCCATATAATGCTTTATTCAACTTGCATTGTTTTTCTTCTATTTATTTGATAACATATTACTCAAGTTGGTGGACATATACCTCTTCATTGATGTTTCCATTAAAGAAAGCTGAATTCACATTCATTTGATGAAGTTAAAGATCATGATTGATAGCTATGAAAAGAATGAGTTTAATAGTTTCAAACCTTGCTATTGGTACAAATATCTCCTCATAATCTATATGCTTCTTTTTTTGAATACTGTTTACTAATTTTTCTTTTTCATTAAATTTTGTTTTATAAAAACTCTTACAAACTATGAATTTTTTTCTTTAGATTTGTCCATTAGCTCCTAGATATTATTCTTGATAATGACTTTATATTCATCATCCATGTTTTTCTTCCATTCTTTGTTCTTCAAGGATTCTTCTATATTTAATGATTCTTGACTAAGTGTTGAGTAGGTGATATTAGTTATGACATTTAATATTGTTGTCCTTATTTCAAAATTTATATCTATCATCTGATCATGAGAATGATCTTTTTAAACTTAAGCATTTGTTTTGGGTTAAGTTTGAATGACCTTTTTATCTTGGAAGAAGTCTAAATTTTCAAGATTCTCTTCTAAAAAACATCTCTTAATGAATATTATTTTCATGCAATAGGATCATAGCAATTTTACCCACTAGTATTATAATCATGTTCAAGAAAAATGTAGTTTTTCTCTATCATTCAACTTGTTTAGTTTCTTAACATAGAAGTTGAGTCCAAATGTTCTCATGTGACAAATGTTGGGAAGTTTGTTATGAACAACTCATACAGAGTTTTATCATTATTGCTACTATTGATCATCCTATTTGTGATATAGAATATCATAATTAAGGTCACACTCCAATAGCCATATGTGAGTTTAACATGTCTAAGTAGACATGTCATCATGTCTTGTAGTGTTGTATTTTCCCTTTGAGCAATTCCATTTAATTTATGGTTGTATCCACATGTGGTTTGATGAAATATATCTTCTTTAATGCAAAAATTAATGAAATGGTTATTAATAAACTCTTCTCCTTTCTCTTTTTAAATTTTTTTAATTATGATATTATTATTTTTTATCAACATGAATAATTTTTAAAATAGTTGAATGTTTCATCTTTTCTTCTTATATTGTATATCCACAGGTATCTTTAATAGTAATATATTATCATAAGGAAATAATTTTCTCCTTCAATGAAGGTGATTGACATTAGGCCTACAAGGTCCATATGAATAAGATTTAATTATTTAGTGGATTTGTGCATAGGATTGATGTGCGATGATCTTTTTTGTTTGCCTTATATGTAAAATTAATATGGTCTCTGATGTTCATGCTAATTTCTTTGTTCATTTTTTCTATTTTCAAAGAGGATGTGTGTCGAAGTTATTTATATCAAAATTTTGTGTCTTCACCTTGAAATTGATGGTTTTGGTTCTTTGTGGCTTTTATGGTGCTAGTACCATTGCTAATTTGTTGAGAAGACTTTATGTGATCAATGGTTTTAATGTAATTTTATTGATTTTTTGTTATATAAATGATATTTTCATTTAGGTCAAAGTACTCATAATTCAAACAATATACTTTATTGCTAAGTACCCTCATTTTGCAAACCTATTCTCCATTTGATTTTATTATGATGCATGTTTTACTTTTAAAGTTAACTTTGATGCCTCTATCTAACATTTACCCTACTAAAAGTAATGAGTTGAATAGCTATAAAACATACTATACTTCAGAGATGGCTAATACTTTATTGTTGATGAGTTGGGTAACATAATCTCCTACACCTTCTATGATAAGAAATTACCATCATTAATCTTGATGTTATCATTCTTTTGTGGTTTTTATTCAAGAATATATTATTTATAGGGAATCATATGATTAGAGCACTTGCTATCTATAATTCAGGCATCTTGATTAACTATATTAATAGCCTTTAGATTAGAATGGTTATCTTGGCTAGGATTTCCTTCAACATTGATAATTTCCTTTTTACATGTATTGTTTTCTTTCTTCATTTGTTGTTGTTAATAGATTTTAAAATCTATTCGTTTCTAGAAAACCTCATTTGTGTGATATCTTTTATTGCAAAATATGCATTTAGAGATTGATAAGTTTCTCTTATTGTAACTCCATCTTATTTTATTTGTCCATTGTACTTCATCTTTTTTTATGTTTGGCTTTAATACTAAATAGAAAAGTTGATTGGAATGAAATAGTAAGAGAAAGATAATTAAAATTTAATCTTGATCTTGAAAATTTTTGGATTTTGAGCAACTACGACTTGACCATGATTTGTAGTCTACAATACCATGAGTCATGTTGATGCTAAAAATAAAGAGAACTAATTTTTGGGGATTACACAAGTCAACCATGAGTTGTGGAGATAGACCACGAGGATATAGCATGATTCATGGTAAAATTTCCTTTTTCTAAATGTTGTATCATGATACAATCATGAGTTGACTATGAGTTATGGTTGACACCACAAACTAACCATCAGTTGTGATGAAGTCATGGTGCTAGACCATGAGTGAACTAATGATTGTGATATATGAGAAACATGAAAGTTGGAACACAATGAGTCATTGTGAAATGCCATAAGTGAACCATCAATCATTGTATTAAGAAAATTAATTTCTAAGACACCATAAGTCATGGTGAGTTAATGATATAAAAACTTGCAACACCATGAGTTGACCATGAGTCATGATGAAATTGTCCTTTTGTAATAACTTGAGTTTTATAAATAAAAATCAAAAAACTTTGTATCCTTGGATTCATCTTATAATTTTCTTTCTTTGAATCTTAATACTTGTAATACATTGTTTCAAGTAGCTATAGATTTGAGAAGATTGAAGAGAAACCTTTTACATTATGCTCCAAATCCTTAATCAACACTTGATTGGATTAAGATTGAAATCAAATTTCTACAATTATTAATAAGGATGGGATTGAATAGGATAAGAGATAAATTAGATAAAAGAAATTAGAGCTTAGGGAGTTGAAGAGTCAACTTAAGAGAGAAAATTCAAATCAAGCTTTACTATTTAGAAAATCAATCATTTACATAAATGAATAACCATCAAATTTAAAGGAAAATGTTGTGGCCACAAGTTAATTATAAAATGTGCAAAATAATGAAAAAAGAGGTGAATTAGTGTAAAGAAAATACACATTCCCATAAGTTTGTTTTAATAATATAAAATTCAACTTTTTTTCCAACTTGAATTGATAAAAAAGTGCAACATTATGTTTTTATACCTTTGCTTTCTTGTTGAAAGAGCTTTACATAATACACTATCGCCAACATCATGCATATATACATAGTAGCTGACACATTCCCACTCGATGTAAATCATGTGATTGTTAATATGAATAGTAGTTATATAATATTTTCTATTGGTTTTTTATTAGTTTTCGTTACATACATTACCACCATTGCTATTCCTTGTTTCCCTGCATGAAATCATAAATCACTAACCTTATGAAGTGTAGATTCATACATGCATGTAGACCTCAAGATCTTGTACAAGATATAGGCTAAGCCTATGCTCTCCGACTCTTAGTATGAGGCCTAAGATAAGAGCCTCACTGATGCATCTTGTTAGGAATCAACCCATCATTTCTAGGATGCCTCATCACAAACTAGTTCACAACCTTGTGTCAGCTTTACTAATCCATATTTATACATCACATTCATGATATAATTATAATATACATATATATTTTCATCATAGAAGCATCACAAGCATCACTACATGAACATCATAAACATAAATATTACATCATTGTTACATGGATATTATAGTCACAACACATCACAATATCATTACATAAATATCACATCATATAGAAATACATAGATCACAACATGCCATAATCCAATCAATTGATAATCATCCAAGAATCACTAATCCTAAGAAAATAGTACTATAGAAATTAACCAACATCTAAAGCATACTTACAATGGAATATTAACATGATCATAGTGCATTTATTAAACACCAATTAACCCTAAGCAAATAGTGTATAGGCATCAAATAAATATGTATGTAAATATATATACTAACATTGACACATTCTAAACATGCATGTACCATCATGTAGCACTACATAACATCATATCCAAGCCATAATATAATTCTAAATTCTTTCACTCTTTCACACAATAGACATATACCCCTTTCTTCTAACTATGACCTTTGTCAAAACTCATGACACACTTGTGTCAATCATTTACAAAGGATGATGACCTACTCATGCTTTACACTAGTCTCACACCTTACCTCTTAAACTAGCCTCTCCACTTATCAGATGCCATAACGACTCATGTCTCTTTAACATCCAAAGTAAAAACTTAACTTTAATCATAGTGCCCTAGAATCACAATTGGGACAACTAAAAATATAGGAGTTGAAACTTGATGTAACCTACCTTTGATTTAACTATGACTAAGAGTGAGTCACATTGATTGAAAAATAAGAAACCAAGAACTATCATACTTGGAATATGAATTGTATCCTTCTAATCCTTCCAATGTAATTACATTAGGAAGAAGATATATTTTATGATTTCAAAAAATAAATTAAAATATCATGAATTTAGTATGCTTGGGGTACAACCTAAATCCCAAAAATTCTATCACCATGACTTGTAATGACTTGCGCTAGGATAGAGAAAAAGTAATGATGATCAAACTAATATACAATCAACTTGAATGCTATTCCATACAATTATAAATAGACAATAAAATATATTTTAGCACCTAAGAATTTAGTAATCTATCTATACTATTCCCAAGGCATGCCATATATCCATCATACACATATCAATTAAAGATTAGAATAAAGATACACTACATACTAATACCAGGGTCACTCATACATAATCCACATCATTACAATTCATATCATAGTGATCCTAAACATTTGACTATATCCTCATGACCATGCATATCTAGGTGGTATCTAACATAATCATACTTTGTGTAAAGCATAAGATCGTTGCCATGAGTACTCATCATATAACATTGGCTATTGGTTTTTTATTAGTTTCCATCAAATACATTACTACTAATTCTTGTACCTACTACCTTGCACGCATTCATAGATTAATAACCATCTAGAGGATAGATCCATGTATGTATATATATGACAAGATCTTGTACCAGCTATAGGCTAAGGCTATGCTTTCCCACTCCTAGTATGAGGTTTGAGATGGGAGACTTGCAAATGCATCCTAGTGGGGTTCAACCCATCACATCTAGTGTGGCTCATCGTAAATTAGTTTATAAGCTTGTATTGGCTTTACTAATTCATATATACATATCACATCTATGATATAATCATAATATATACATTTTCCTCACCTAAGCATCACAAGTATAACACATCACATCATCCTTGCATAAACATCACATCATACAAAAATACATAGATCACAACATGTCATAAGCTAATCAAATGATAATTATCCAATAATTACTAGTCTCTAGCAACTAGTATTATAGGCATCAATTAACATCCAAAGCATACTTATGATAGAATATACAACATGACCATGGTACATTTATTAAGAACTAATCAATCTTAAGCAACTAGTGTTATAGGAATCAACTAAATACATACATACATACATACATACATATATATATATATATATCAAAATTCATACATTCTAAACATGCATGCATTATCATGTACTAGGACATAACATCATAGGCAAGCTAAAATACAATTTCAAATTCTTTCACTCTTCCATAGAACACACATATACCATTTTCTTCTAATTGTAACCTCAATATTAACTCACAATACACTTGCATTTGTCCTTTACAAAAGAACTTTAACCTTATCATGTCTTGCGCTAGCCTCACATCTTACCTCTTAAACTAGCCTCTCTACTTATCATAACCCCATTGTGACTCATGCCTCACTTGTCATTTAAGGAAAAACATGATCATGATCTTAATGATCCAATGTTGAGATTGAAAAAAAAATCATGTTAACTAAAAAATAAGGAGTTGAAACTAGATGTGTGCTACCTATGATCTAACCATAACTATTAGCAACTCATGTTGTTTGAAAAATAAGAAATTTAGACTTACCACACATGTAGTATAACTTGTTTTCTTCCAATCCTCCTAATGTGACTACACTACAAGGGTAGTATGTTTTGTGATTCCAAAAATTTACTAAATTAAAATATCATGTCTATAATATGCCTAGGGTATGATCCATCTCCATATAATCCAACCATTGAAACCTAGCTTTTGTAGGACCATTACCTATAATGATTCATGCTAGGATAAAGAAATAGTAATGATGGACATACCAATATATAATCAATCTAAGTTCCATTATATGCAATCGTTAATAATAACATAAATTCTATTAACACCTAAGGATCCAACAATTCATCCCTACTACCCTCAAGGCACACCATATATCCAGCATCCTTATATTAGTAATAGATAATAACATGATTCATCATACATCATATAGTAATACTAGGATCATGCATACATAATTCACATAATCATAAATTTATGTAATAGAGATCCTAAACATCCTAACCTTATCCGCATGAACATGAATTAAAATCAAACTATCAAAAGTAAGAAATAGTTAAAGACAACCATTTAAAATTAAAAAGTTATAAAAACTAAAAACTAGAAACTAAAGTATCAAGATTCCACATACTTTAAGATCTTCTAGAATCTAAATAGAACTTCTCAACTTATGGCCTACCTAGCACCAAATCTTCAATGTCTCAAAAATCATGAAAATTGACTCGGAAATCAAAGGAGGAGAAGAAATACAACAAAAAATCTAGATGCATGATTGGGAGGGAAGAATAGAAAATGCCCTATATCTTATTTATAAATCAAAAGATAAATCATTTTATTTATGGCTTATATTTTTTAAAATTTTTCTATTAAATTTTCCCATTCCAAATAATAGTGAGGGATTCCCACACTTCCTAATATGCTCTTAGAACATCCAATTAAAATAATGATTAACCTATCAACTTTATAACACATTTGATGAGACGCGACATGCATAGTGCCGCGATATCGCGTACGCGATATCGTGGCCGACGTGATATCGCATCCCCTACGATATCGCGTACGTGATATCGCGTTTTTCCCTGCGATATCGCGTACGTGATATCGCGGTCCGCCGCCATATCTATAAATAAGAGGCGGCACTCCC
>MNCI01001832.1:609885-635386 GCA_015680685.1 Gnetum montanum
ATCTACAAAAGATCGTATAACACACATTATCATTTTTTTTTTGCTAATATTAACTTTCATCCCTAAAAAAATTCCAAAAATCATCTAATATTAAAGCATCTAATTCATTTAAACTTTACTTTTTACTATAAGAACTACATCATTAATAAACACTAAAATATTCAATAGAGGATATTCATTATTATAGTTCATCAATGAAGATATCAAATAAATTGAGAAAAAGTGAACATCCTTGTTTCATCCTAATATTTCTAATTAGAATAAAATTTTCCTATGTTATTATTTAAGAACATAATTTGTACTAAACTATACAAATTTTGGATAGTAGATACAAGTTCTTCAAGAGTATTAATATCCTCAAAAACTTCCATAATTTATACTGAATACTAGATTCATATGCTTTGAGGAAATCCATAAATAAAAAATAGACCTTATTAGTAGCTCCTTTAGCTTAGTTCATACAACATCTTAATGTAATCAAGTAATTCACTATGGAGTAATGTTCTCTAAAACCTACATGTGAACTTATTTGGCCCAGAGGTCACTATCAGTCATAAGTCATAATTCGGTAACGTGACTTTCCCGCATGCAACGCACAGGTAATGCAACTTTGTGTATAACGTTGACGTGCAACTAAAATTTTCGACAAGACATTTGGGTAATGTTGACTTCCAACAAACCATTTCCGTAACGCAACTTTGTGCATAACGCTGAGGTGTTATGAAACCTTACGTTTGTTGTATACTTCTGTATTTACGAACCATGCCTTTTCCGCCTGCATTTAGAGTTTCCTTCTAAAACAATTGGTTGATTGTGTCCACCTATAAGAGTATTGGTTGATTGTGTCCACCTATAGGAGTCAAACTGTTATTTATATAGGAAGCAATCGTGGGCGATGCTGAGTGTCTGGAACAGCGCAGGAGTGTTCAAGTTTGAGGTTGCAGGCATGTCGCTGCTGTCGCGCTGGTTCTGGGCGGCCACCACATTCGTGGATCGGAGACTCCCATTTCTGCAAATTTCGTTAGTTCCGGACGTAACGGCGGAGCCCTTCGGCGTTTACGTGCTGTTCGGCGTCCATGCGGAGGGCCCCCGCGGAGCAGATCTCGCGCGGCAGCTCTGGTGTTTCTGCCATAACCAGGCCAAAAGCTGCTCCACAGATAGAATCCGTTTCCTGGCAGTGGAATTGGCCAGCATGGATCCGGTCTGTCCCCTGATTCCGCAGTGGTCTCTGGACGGAACGGCGGAGCCGCCCTTGCAGATGTTCGTGGATCCTCGAGATTTCTAGAGACTGAGATTTGTTTTTATTTTTTCCTTTTTCTTTTCTGGGTTTCGATTTTACAGTACGTAGTAGTAGGTCGTATTACTGTTGTCAAATCAGGATCAAGATCATCAAGACGCTGCTGCAGCTGCTGCTACTGCGAAATTTGAGGTGTGAAGACTGAGAGAGAGGAATGGGCATGGAATGGTGCGCGCTCTCTCTCTCTTTCTCTGTGGGTGTTTTCTGTAATTTTGTTTTTCCGGAAGTGGTTGGAGGTTTTGGTGGGGTTTTTTGGCTGCGGAATTTGCAGTTTTGCACAGTGAAGTGAAATGAATGATGATGATGAAGATGAAGATGCGGACATTGTCGTCTGTGCTACTGACACACATACTGAAACATTAAACCGAGAAAAAATCTTAACCAAATCATTAAAGAATACGGTAGCAAGAGCTACGTTGTCGGGAAATTTCTATTTCAATCTAACCACTTTCAAAACGTTAATATTGCAGGAAAGGGAAATGGAACCTGGAAATTGGCAATTCTTCATCACCATTGTTGTTTTTACCTTCGTCCTTTTCCATTTCTTTTTTTTATAAAGGAGGGGGCAAGATAGAAGTGGCTACACATTTGATGTTTTGGGAGAATGGGATCGATACAGGCAGATCTGCGTGCGTGCTTCAAGTCAGCTTCTTAATCTCACCACTACTTTTCCTTGTGATGTGCAGATATGTTTAAAAACCAACCGTAGGAGTTGGCACAAAAGAAGGTCCGGGTCCCAATAGCAAATGAAATTGAAATAATTTGAAAAGACATTAAGGAACGTGAGCTTAAATTTGCATCAGCCAATGAAAAGACATTTAGGAACGTGAGCTTAAATTTGCATCAGCCAATATATCAAATTTGAAAAAAGCTGACATTTATGACATTTAGGAACGTGAGCTTAAATTTGCATCAGCCAATATATCAAATTTGAAAAAAGCTTAAAGATTCTTTAAAGAAAAAATATTTGAGAATAAAAATCACCTGTATTTTAAATACGCATCCTTTTACCACTCAATGTTTTCATTTGCAGATGCAAATGAGTTCATGGACGGTATAATGGTCCCACCACTGCCTGGCAACGCCCCAAAAAAAGTTAATTAGATAACAGCCTTCCAGGGGACACTGGTTTTGATGTATTTAATTTCAATAATTTTAAAAAGAAAAAAAATTCTTTTGTGAAATAAATATATATATTATAAATATATAGATAAAATAGTTCAGTCCTTCAAAATCCCTTAAGTGATACTGTGCCTTAATTATTATGCATGGTCATTGTGCTAGCTTATGCATCTTGAATGACCATCATCAACCATGCTTACATGTCTAGTGGGTCAGCAGGTGGGACCCAACACACTTATTTAAATAAAATAAAAACAGATTTTGTTCTTGTCTAGCTAAACAGAGCATAGCATTATGCATTTCATATCTTAAACCAAAGGTTAAAGGTTCAAGTTTCTATTTCACTTTTAAAGTATTTCATATAAAGATATACTTAGAATTTTTCAGCAAGCCAAACCTTCATGATGGATAATGAGACATACATGATATATACAAGTTTCTTTTCTTTTTCACTTTTAAACTATTTTGAATGAAGATGCATGGTGGTTAAGGCACAATGAAGACACCGGTGATTATCCATCATGAAGGTTTGGCTTGCTCAAAATGCAGAAGCTAGTTGCACGGTGCATAGTAGATAGAAAGACAAATGGTGTGAAATTTTTGGATGATTCAGAAGGAGAATTGGACTGAGTAGTGTTCATTTGTGAGGATGCCAGGGTTATGCTCACTGTTAATCTATGGCCAGAAGCAAGATTGGTTAATGGTGCATGGGGAGTCACTAAGAAAATAATATATAGTCCACACTGTCAACCTCCACAGTTGCCATCGTATGTCATCATTGAGTTTGACTCCTATATTGGAGTCTGTATGATTATGAACATTCTCGACAAGTACCCATTCTACTAATCATACGTGGAGGATCTCGCCAACTACCACTTAGATTAGCATGGGCTTTAACGATACATAAGTCACAGGGAATGACATCCGAGAAAATGTGTATAGATGTTGGTAGCCAAGAAAAAAAGGTCTTACATTTGTGGCACTATCTCGAGTGAGGAGTATTGATAGTTTGAAGATATTCCCTTTGATCTCCAAAGAAAGATATATCAAGATATTTAAGGCTTCGCACCTTCAAAGTAGATTGGATGAAGAGCAACACATTAAATCTAATGAAGAATGATCTCATTCTTATAATCATTCAATAAAGCATTCCATGGTCTTATAATATTTTTATCTGTTATGTTTAAATCCTTGCTACAACAGACAATTAGCGATCACTAGCTTAGTTATATATTTATAATATATATCTATAAATTGGCCGAGAGAGTAAAAAGTTCTTTGAGTAAAAAATTTCACGACTTCTAAACGAAAAACAAGATTTTAAAATCCAACTTTTCATGCCTTCTGGACGAAGAACAAGAGTTATGTACCTTATTTTTCCTAAGGATGGGTTTTCTGAAAAAAAAAATTCCATCAATTAGTGTATGCTCTCACTCTCAGCCGAAAAAACAACAAATTCGGCCAAGGGTGAGAACATACACTAATTGATGGAATTTTTTTTTTTTCAGAAAACCCATCCTTAGGAAAAATAACGGTACAGAACTCTTGTTCTTCATCCAGAAGGCATGAAAAGTTGGGTTTTTTAAGTCTTATTCTTCGTCCAGGTGTTGTGAAATTTTTTACTCAAAGAACTTTTTACTTGTAAACAAATAAGATTCTCTCGACCAATTTATAGATATATATTATAAATATATAACTAAGCTAGTCTATTTAGAATAATAATTTTCTATGTTATTATTTGAGAACATAATTTGTACTAAAATATACAAATTTTAGATAGTAGATACAAGTTCTTCAAGAGTATTAATATCCTCAATAACCTCCATCATTTATACTAAATAATAAATTCATAAGCTTTAAAAAATCCATAAAGAAGAAATAAACCTTATTAGTAACTCCTTTGGCTTGGTCCATACAACATCTTAGTGTAATTAAGTGATTTGCTATGGAGTAAAACCTACCTATAGAATTATCTGTTTAGAATAAAATCTTCCTGTGTCATTATTTAAGAACATAATTTATACTAAACTACACAAATTTTGCGTAGCAAATACAAGTTCTTCAAGAGTATTAATATCCTTAACAAGCTTCATAATTTATATTGAATAAGAGATTTATAAGCTTTAAAAAACACCATAAAGTAGAAATAAACATTATTAGTAGCTCCTTTAGCTTGGTCCATACAACATATTAATATAACCAAGTGATTCACTATGAAGCGATGTTCTTTGAAACCTACCTTTGAAGTTGCTCGAACTTGTTTATGCTTGAGAGGTGGAGTGACTATGAACAAACTATTCATATTTAAAGAGAGTGCCAAAGAACCTCGAATTCCACAGGCCTTAAGAAAGGAACTCAGAGTACCCTAAATAATCCATCAAATTGCATAGGGACTTAAGACTCTATTACCAATGTATTTAATGAAAATGGGAAAATAAAAACTATAACACGCAGAACTTCAAAACAAAATCATGAAAATATAGTAAATAAGCATTAAATAATGGAAAAACAAAAGTTGCAAACTTTGTATTAATTGTGAGAAAATAATGTTCATATAGAGGTTAGAGAATACAAAATATTTTTAGAATATAGTGTAGATGTTAGGCTATGTATCATGCTTAATCTGCATTGGTCTCTAGATTCATCCACAGAATGAATGCTACTGTTGGGGACATGCAAAAATTTGTGCTTAGGAAAAGCTATTATGATAGCTACAAAATCCACAACTCTGCATTGGTTATAGTTTCATACACTCATATGAGCGTTCCAATTTGTGTGTAACATAAATACATGTCTTATAAGCTAGTGTATTTGGCTTTAGGGTAAAAATGTTAGCATATCATTGCAATTGGAAAATTCAATTGCTAGAAAATCAAAAGTCCCAATGTAGTAGCCTCAACCCTAAATCCCCAAGGCCTTTTAAAAAATGGGATTTAGGATGCCTTGTATAGTTTGGCAAATCACTTAGGGACTTACACAATACAAAATGAATAATGTAAAAAGAAGAATGTAAATCTAAAACCAAAAGAAAATACAAATTGCACACAAAACTAAAACTTTAAACTTTATTAAAGAAAACAAAGAATAAGTTCAAGGGATGTGTACAAAAGTTTCCCATGAGAGAGTAAAAGGGGTTCACTTTGATGAGGGTTTAGGGTCCATTGAAGTTATGTCATCAACTCCACGATCTAGATATCTTGCCACTCCCAATGCTATCGAACCTCCTTTATTATTACTCTAGATCTTCAATGTTGGCTATTGTTGAGGGATTTGAGAAGAGTGAAGGATTTGGCTACCAAAGTGCTCTACACTAGGAGTTGAGGATCCTAGGAGTGTAGCATGGAGACTTAAAACTCACAAATCTTAGGGGGGTAATGGGTATTACAGGGCCATAGGGAGTTCCACACTAAGTAGGTTTGAGAAGCTACATTTTTGCAAGTATGAAAAAGCTTTTAGATGCTATAAATGGCAATGCATGTGAATGCAAAAATTGTGGAACCTCAAAATGGTATTTGGGATTTTTTTTATAGGTTTTGGGCCATGATTAGATTTGCAAATTGGTTGCAAATGGTTGATAGATTGGCTAAAAATTGCTGCAAATTTTTGCCATGTACAAGTAAGATGGATGTTCAATTTGGGATGTTACTATGTATGGAAAGTGCCAAATCCTCATGACCATTCCATTTACTATAAAGAGTAGTGAGACACACCATCTATGCTGGCTTTGTTCTTCCATGCTGGGCTTTTAACCTTCTACGCTGGTATGTAGGATCCTAGCTAAAGTTGATGCAATGTTGAAATCTTGGTCATGAAGTTTCTACACTGGGGGCATGTAGTTTCACATTGAGGAGGTGAAGTTTCTATGTTGAGTGGAAAGTTACATCCCTAGATGCTAGGCATTGTAAATCCCTCACTCTTCCATGCTGGGAGTAGGTGACCCACACCCCTTCACATTGGGGGTCGGTGAGATCTACCCCCTTGTAGGTGTTTCTAGTGTAGACAAGTGGTTTCATTGCTAGTGCTAGTTTGATATGGTTTTATTGTTGAATGAGTTTTGTTACACTCAAAGCACTTGGTTTTCCCATTGACTTAGTTGTGTTCGATGGAGTTAATTATTTTTTCACTGAATGAGTTGTGTTACATTCAAGTGGACCTAAGGGTGGAGCATGATGAAGATACGTCATATGGCCATAATGCATGAGTGGAAAACATAGGTCAACATTGGTTTCCAAGGTATGAAAGATTATCATTAGGTTATAGGGTTGGGCTTGAGGAGCAATGCTAGAGGAAGGGTAATGGTACAAACAATCTTGACATAGCAAGAAAAAATCACCAAATCTTGTACATCAAGGTCATATTATGACTTGTTGCCATAATGAAGTGCACCTTTATGGTGGCTCCAAGCTTCATCCTACAAATACAACTCCAAGAGAACAAGAAAACAAAATGAAAAAAAGCATGTTATAACATTACAATGCATGTAGGCCACATAGAATGATAAAACTAAGTGACCCATATCACCAATGTTGCCAACTCAAGGTCGTGGTAGGCTATGTTATCAGTTTAAGGCCTTAGTAGGACATGGTGCCAATTTTAGGTCATAGGACATTGTGGTGTTAGATTAAGGCCTCGTTAGGCTACAGTGTTAGTTTAAGGCCTCAACAAGCTACAGTGCCAGTGTAAGGCCTTGGAAAGCCATAGTAAAGTAGGATTGGTTATTGATGATCATCAATGTTGTGGTTGCTATAGGCCACATGTAATAAGGATTTAGATAGGAATGGTTAACTAGATTGGCCAACTCATTCCCATCCATGTTGGCTATCCTGAATGCTCCATTGTCATAGGCTCTAGTGACAAGCAAGGGCCATTCTTAGTTGGCTAAGAATTTATTTACATGCTTGCTAATGGATTTGAGAACTAGGTCATCTTCCTTGATCTTATGCTTAGTAAAGCTGTGGTTGTGTTGTCATTTCTACCTCTCTTGATACTGCTCAATGCAAGTCAGCACTTGCACATGTTGCTCCTTTGCCAAGTCTAGGTCCAATGTTTATAACTCCTTTCTCTGCTTATCATTGATGAAGTTTGACAAGGCTACTTGAAGTGATGGTACATGATATTCAAGAGGTAAAATACCTTCAAAACCATAAACCAAGCTATAAGGTGTTACACTAGTTGCCATACATTAGGTTGTCCAATAGGCCTAAAGTGCATGGATAAGGTGCTCATGCCATTTGCACTTGCTATTGTTGAGCACCTTCTTGAGCAAGTTGATGATGGCCTTGTTGCTTAATTTTGCTTGTCCATTGGCATGAGGGTACTAAGGAGATGAGAAAGAATGCTCAATGCCTAGGTCATGATAGAAATCCTTTATTTATTGGCTACTAAATTGTGGTCCATTATTTGATCATAGGTATGCCAAAATAGGCTACTATGTTGTCTAGGATGAATTTACAAACTTGTTTAGATGCTGTCCTTCTTAGGGAAATAGCTTCAACCCACTTTGTAAAGAACTTGGTCAAGATGATGATGAAACTATGGCCTACTAAAGACTTAGACATTATAGGTCCAATGATATCTAACCCCCATCGTTGAAACAAACAAGTTATTTGAGAAATGTGTAACTCAGTTGGTGGTATGTTAATGAGATTACTATGCCACTGGCACATGTCATAGGTCTTAACCTTCTATAGGTAGTCACTTTCCATATGGGGCTAGTAGTAACCTAACCATCTAATTTTAGTAGCCATAGCTCTAGCTCCTATATGTCCTCCACAAACACCCTCACGAACTTGCTCTAGGACTATTTTGACTTTGATTTTACCCAAGCATTTTAACACTACACCATTGTAGGACCATCGACATAATGTGTTATTACCTATTATGACATATTGTTTTGATTGTTTATGTAAAACATCCTTTTGAGTAGTAGTTAGGCCTTTTGAAGATTCACCATGCATAATGTAATATTTGATATCATCATACCCCTTCCTAGTAGGAGCAGTGTGAACTACAACCATAAAGGTACCTTCAACACTTTGCGTGATGGAGGTAGCATAATCAACAGTCAAGGTGGACAACCTACTAAACACATATGGCATAACACTAAGGGCTAATGTTGCAATGGCATTGGCTATAATGTTCTCATTTTAGGATATGTGTTGGATATCAACATCTATAAATTACTATAACAATTACTTTCCTAGGTCATAGTAAGGTTGTAAATGTTTGGCTTTACATGCATAGACCTCGATTACTTGGTTAACCACAAGTTGGGAATTACTTGATCATTAAGCATTTGATTCCTAAGTCACAAGCTACCATCATCCCTTTGATTAGATTTCACTAGATGGAAATGTTATGATGGCAGTGGCACTAGCCCCATGGACATTTGAAGCTTCATCAAAGTGCATGAACACCTCATAACCCTTGGGCACTTGGCTAATGGTGTTGGTATGTTCATTAGAGAACTATGGATCTATGGTTTCTTGGTCATTAATAAGAAAAATAGTAAGTTGTATGACTATAGCTTGACTTTTTATTGAGGACTAAGAAACATAATGAAGGTCAAACTCTATTGTTATGGCTTTCCATTGGGGTATATAGCTACTCTCATAGATGTTGGTTGTTATGGCTTTGAGTATGTTATCTTTGCAAATGATGTTGACTTGGGTCCTAAAGAGGTAGTGTCTTCACTTCTTCAATTAGAAGACTAGCACTAGACAATACTTCTTCACTTCAATGTATCATGTCTCATGGGCAAGTAATGCATCGCTAAGGTAGTATAATAGCATCTCTGCTTCATCATCATGTTTCTAATGGAGCAGAGAGGTAATGATGTGTTAGAGATAGCAAGGTAGATGTAGAATGATTTATCCTCTTGTGGAGGATAGACCATCGATAGTTGTGCTAACTCTAGTTTAAGGTTTTCAAAGGCATCTTGGCATTGAGCCATTCACTATAGTGAATCCCTTTCTTAAGAAAGTGTTGCATAGGTTGTAACTTATCTATAAGTCTAGTGATAAATCTATAGATAAATTGTACTCTTCCTTGCAATCCTTGAAGCTCCTTAAGGTTAATAGACATTGCTAATTTGGATATGGATTTAACCTTATCAATATCAACATGTATCCATACTTCAAATACTAGAAACCCAAGCATCCTGTCGGTCTCAACATCGAAGATACACTTCTTGGGATTAAGCCTAAGCTATATTTGAGGCATTGTTCAAGTACAAGGTCTAGGTCATTAGCATGGTTGTTGGCCACTTTGGACTTAACAACTATATCATCTACGTAATCATTGAGAAAACCTAGGATGTAATCACTAAAAATATAGATCATGACTCTCTGATAGGTTGCCCTCATGTTCCTAAGGCCAAAAGATAGCATAGTATAGCAAAAGGTACCCTAAGGAGTTAAGAAGGTCATGCTGAGTTAATGTTTTAGGTTGATCCTAATCTAGTTATATCCTAAGAACCCATTCGTAATGGATAATAAGGCATGTCTAGCCATAGTATCAATAAGTTGATCAATACTAGGCAAAGGAAAGTCATCCTTGATGGTTGCTTTATTTAGGTCTCAAGAATTGATGCAAATACAAATATTTCCATTTTTCTTAGGACTACCACTATGTTGAATATCCATTCTGCGTAGTCAATAGCTCAGATGAAGCCAATTTGGTAGAGCTTTGAGATCTCATTATGAACTACTAGGGCCAAATCATATATAATCTTGTTAAATTTTTGCTTAACTATTCTTATGCTAGGATCAAGTATGATGTTGTGTTGTACTAAGCATGGATCTAGACCTAGCATATATTCATATGACTAGGCAAAGGTCTTAATGTTGTCTTGTAGAACCTTGGTGATGTATTGAGCCTATTAAGGTTCCAATGAGGAACTTAGTTTAAGGGTTTTCTCCTTGCCACTCTGTGTTGTGATAGAAATCTCAATGAGAGATTCCTCAGTAATGTTGCTAGCTTCTAGGTCAAGAGTTTTGACTATGTTTTTAGGCCATTCAAGAGGTTTTTCTATTGAGGCTATGTGGTTAGCAAGACTCTTAGACTCAAGATCTAAGTAATCAAGGTTGATAGACCATTCTACATCACCATAAGGCCTACCTAGACTTAAAGGAAAACTAATATGATCCCAAGTATTCATACTTTAGTCCTGCACATAAACCAAAAGCATATTAAGTGGAACTTGGGTGAAAATAAATAAATAATGTCAAAATGCTATAAAATGCAAATAAAATGTGAACAAGGTCATACAAGGTTATAGGAGAAAAAAAATGTAATGAAGGCTAAAAAAAGATTAAGCAAAGACCAAATAAGCATAACAAGATGAAACAAGGTTAACTAAGGTCACAAGCTTGCCAATGTAAGGCGATGCCAACTTTAGGCCTTAGTGGGCCATGATCACATGGTACAAAATGGTGGTTAGGAAAGGTCAAGCCCCATCATTCCATATCAATAAAAATATAATTAAGGCTATATATTGCTATAATGTAGAGAATAAAGGCAAACACATTGAGATTAAGGTGGTATTGAGGGTAAATAAGGTCAAAAATGAAATAATGATCAAAATAGGTAATAATATGATGAAACAAGGTTGAATAAGGTAAAGTAGAACATATATGATGAATTCACATGAAAACATGATAAAAAAGGTTTATATTTTTCCAATTTTAGGCCTTAGCAGGCCATGGTTTAAGGCTACAAGGCTAGTGGGTAAGGTTGAGCATCAACAGAGGCTATTTGGACTAAAAAAGTAGGGCTTTCAAGGATTCTTGCTGAACCCACACTAGCCACACTAGCCACTGTGGAAGGGGTGACCTCCAGCATGGATAAAATCTAGATAGTTTCCTAGGTTCTTTTCAGTTAATTTCTAACTTCCAATGGCTTGCATGTTAGTTTAGTTGACTAGGAAGGGGAATGAATAAATTTTGGAGTCAGTTTCAACCCCTAGGACCTTCTGTTTAAGCTTGAAATTATTTTCCATGCTAGTTCCAAGATGGCTAGGATGGAGCCAATGTGGAGACCACTAAAGGTATGTTTAATGGATTCTAGAGGGTTAAAATTTGGATTCTAAGGCCTTCCCATGGTAGCACAAGGCTAGATATATCAAAATTGATCACTTTGGAGGTCAAAAATAGTCAAAAAGCATGCTTTGAAGTCACACCCCCTATCTCCACGTTGGCTAGCATGGAAGAAGGGGTTCTTAGTGTAGAAGATTAAAATTTGGATTAAAGAAGGGTTAAATAGCATCAAATCAAGATATGGAACTAAGATCTGGTGGTTGTATATCCTCTAATTGTGTTTTTAGGTCATTTTAGGTAGGTTTTGGTGGTTAAAATTGGTTTAGGATAATATCCATGTTGGGTCCATGCTAGCCAATGTGGAGCCAACATGGAGTAGAGGGGATGCCCTTGCTTTTTAAAGTTTCTTAGCTCATAGGGTTGTAAAATAGGATTTCTCAAGTTTTTGGGTGATTTTAACTAGTATAGGAGCTGTTTAAGATCATGAAAAATTATCCCTCATTTGATCCACTCTAGGGAGGTTAGTCTAGCATGGAGGATGTGAGTTAATAAGATTCAATAGCTAAAACAGGGTCTAACAAGCATAAAATTAAGGCTATGAGATCTTAGGCTTTGTCAGTATAGGCTTTTGATCTTTGGGAGTGTTAATATGTTGCCAAAAGTGGAAAGGTAGCTCTTCCAAGTTATATCTATGCTACATAGTGTGGAAGAGGCCTTCCTCAGTGTGGATTAATGAAAAATCTAAAATTTAGACTAGTTTTGACCATAATCAACCATGCATGTTAGCTTGCAGAGTTGCCTAGGTTAAGGGCTAGGGTTTGGTGTCAAAATTTAGCAATTTTGAGGGTCTTTAAGTGATTTTTTATCCCCTAGCTTCCATGCTAGATCTACACTAGCTAGCATAGATGGGATGATCCCCAACATGGAAGATCCAAGGGAGCTTATTTTTTGCTATTTTTTAATCAATTTTGTCATGCATTCATGTCTCCAAGATTGCCAATGTTGATTGTTAAGGTCTAGGATCAAAATCTAGTAATTTTGCAAATTTTTAGATGGCTCTTGGGCTTACTCCTCTTGCTCCACACTAGATCCATGCTACCTAGCATGGATAGGATTCTCCCTAGTGTGGAGACTCCAAGGGAGGCAATTTTGGGCTAGTTTGGTTGACTTTTAGAAGTTTGATGGCTTCTAGAAGGGTTGGGTTGTTGCCATAAGTAAATTGAAATGAAAATTTCATAAGGTTTTACTTTACCCCATTTTATGAATGCTAGGTTGGGGTGCTCAATGTGGATAAGGTTCCTCTCATTGTGGATGCACTTGAAACCAAGATTTTGATCACTTTTAGCGAGATTTGATAGGGTTTCAAAGTTACTAGGGTTGTAGGGGTTGAGGGCTAGTGTTTAGTATCAAATATAGGTAATTTTAAAGGTTTATAAGTGGTTTCAAGAGTCATCTCTCTATTTCCATGCTAACACCATGTTGCCTAGTGTCGATAGGATCCTCCCCAACATGGAAAATCTAAGGAGGTTGATTTTTGGCTATATTTGGCTACCTTTTGGAAGTCTAGTGGCTTTTGAAAAGGCTAACAAGGTTTTAGTGCAAGTACAAGATAATTTGATGTTATTTTGATGCATTTGGGACCCCTCATGAATCTTTCTAGCTGTATCCATGCTAAATCTATGTTGACTACATGGATAAATAAAAAATTTTAGATATAGATTCTTTTGATAGAAAATCAACCATGCATGTTAGCCTCTGGGGTTTCCAGTGTTGATTTTCTAGATTTGGTATCAAAATACACTATTTTGGAGGCTCTTAGATGCCTCATGCAATCATCCCACATTTTTCCACACTAGGAATGGTGGCCTCAATATGGATGAGACGGAGAAGATAGTTTTCTACCATTTTTGATAAATTTTGGGACACTTGGAGGTTCTAAAAGGTTTTAGTAAGGTCTAGAGGTCACTAGGGTAAGTTATTAGGTTATTTTTGGTCATAAAGTAGGTTTATTGCAGACCCATAGGCTTTCATGTAGGGCAACATGGAGGAGGATTCACCATCATGGAGAAGGTTTGAAATGAAAAAAAAATTGTTACTTTTTTATCATGCTTGGCTTCCGAAAGCTACCAAAGGGCCTTAGAGTCTGAAAAGAGGCAACTGGATAGTCAATTTTAGCAATTTTGATCATCCCCCACCCATCCATGTAGGATCCATGCTACCCAATGTGGATCTACCAAATTTGAAGGTTTCAAGCACTTTTGACTAGATTCAATGATGTGTCAGGGTTGTTGGGGGTGACTAGAGGGGTTCTAGGTCATGTGGGTCCACTTTGGGGATCATATTTTGGTTAGATGAGCACTAGGGAGTAAGCATGAGTGTTAGCCCCCCTAGCTCCATGTTGGGCTCCATGCTAGGTAGGGTTGCCCTAGCGTGAAAGCCCAAAATGTTAGGTTTTGAGAAGATCTAACCCCTTTTTGGAGCTTGGGATTGGATGAGGTAGGTCACAATTGTCAAAAATGGCAAGGGAGTTAGTGTGGAAGCATTGTAAGGTAATCAAGGCTAGTATCCATACTAGTTTCATGTTTCCTTGTGTGGATATAGGTGTGGAAGGGTTATGTCAAGGTTATATGGGTTCTAAGGGATGCAAAACTTAGCATAAAGGAGGTTTCCACACTTTGCATGGGAGTCGTATGACGGGGCTCACAAAAAAAAATTCAAAAATTTGAACTTAGTATTTTTCTCCCACCATTTCTAGTGTAGAAAACACTTTTTTGCCCTTTTTACTTTAATGCACTTTGAGTTTCGATGCACAAAATTGGCAATAGGGAAATTAGTGTAGGCATTTAGGTTTTAATATGATTTTTAAGGTCAAATTTGTTTCAAACACACACTACAACTCTCATTCAACACACAATGCATTATAGGGGAGTTCTAGTAGAGGTTTTTTCTACACAACACTTCTCATCCTTAGCATGGAAGCATAGATCTCCTTCCTGGCTAGCATAGATAGTTCAATTCTTCTAGATTTCTTAGCTTTTCAACATTGGTGAAGTAAAGATGAAGCACCGTGGAGGCAAGAGTAGAAACCCAAGGATCTAGAAGGTAGATGAGACTACATGGAACATCTGGCACCTACCTAGGATAGTTTCAATCTAAGCATCCTCCCTAATCACTCCAAGGTAGGCCAATTCTAGTGGTTTTCTTTAGTTTCCTAGCCATTTTTCATAGTTTTCCTAACTAAGATGAGGTTGTTTTTGTCAAATCTATGGTGAGTGAATGGGTAGAATGAAATTCTAGCAAAATTCCATCTCATATTTTTGCTATTTCTACTTAGATCTAAGGTTATTTTGTTATTAAGGTTTTTGGTACATTCAATTTTAAAATTAGGTTTGCTGCTTTCATGTGCTCTTTCCATCAATTTGGGGATGGAGTTGTTTTTGTTAGATCTAGGCCTTAATATTTGTCAAAATTAAATTTTGAAAAAATTCCATCCCCTATTTTGATGATTTTAACATGGGTTTAAGGCTTTTTTTTTTGTTTTTTGGCTTTAATTCATGGCAAAATTAAATTAGGTTGTATGAATTTTATGTGCTTTTTAATATTTTTTTGTTGTTGAAAAAGTAAGCAGAGTTATGAATTTTTTACTATGAAAATAGCTAAATATTATTGTAATCTAAGGTTATGAGCTTTTATTATAATGTTTAAGGTTTTTAATGGCTATGTGCTTACTTAATTTGTAGTTGCAATGACAAAGTTATGGCTATTTTCATTAGGTTGCGTAGTTAGGGCTTGTGCTATTTTTTAGATATTCATGCAAGTATATGAATTTTCTTGAACAAAATAGCAGGGGTTTTGGATTTGTTTCTATTATGTCTATGTAGATCTTGGATTAAGCTTTCCAAAGAATGTGTAATCACTTATTTTGAAGTTAGAATGAAGTTTTTACAAATTTTTCATTAAACTTGTGCAAAAAAAGGGATTTTTGTTGATGGCTAGATTACTACTTAGTATTTTTTATGTGTTTTCTACTAAACTGGATGTAAATTTTTAGCTATGTTGGTTATGGATATGTATCTCATGATTTCAAGATTCTTTATATGGTGGAATCACTAAAATAAGAGTTAAAATAGATTTTTAATGAATTTTTACTATGGTCACGTGATTTAGGGCTTTTTCATTAATAGTCAGGTTCCTACATGGTTTTCTTTATTTTCTATCAAAATCTTTGAGAATCCTTAGTTTTTCTAGTCATAAGGGTGTATCTTATGATTTTTTGATTCCAATGGTGGTGGAATCATCAAATTTGGGCTATGGTTAATTTTTTATGAATTTTCTCGTATAGTTGCACATGTAGAGGTTTTTCTTGGTTGTCACAATTTCTCCCTTGGAGATGGGCAGCATGGACACGCTTAGAAATTTTTTTTGTCAACGTCCCATGCTCCTAGTGATTTCTAAAGATAGTAAATATGCTTTAAAGTTGGTTTCATGAGAAATAAAAAAAATTACTATTTTTAATAAGCTTTTTCCTATATGGTCATCTCCTAGGTTTTAAGGCTATTTTTTTGTCAATATGTTTTTGGACTAAGGCATGATTTTGGCTATAATGCATGAAGGCTACAAGGGTTGTAACAATGTTGTTGTTAAATTTATGAATGAATTTTAACAAACCTTTTAGAGTTTTTTATGGAGGATAATTTCACCCCCAACTAGGGTGTTTTGTAAAATTGATTAAGAAATTCTTAGTGTTGAGACATGATTCTAATGATGTTCTTGTTTCCCCCATGCAGGGCCCTACTAAAACCCATATTCATCATGGTTGAATTGGTTGGCATCCCATGTTGCATTGGCCAACCCAAGGTAAACACCACTTTGCTTGACATCTCTATGGTTTTGACCAAGGGCAAGGGAATTCCTTACCTACATCTTGTGGAACTTTAGTATGATGTTGTGGTCACACTTGTCTACAGATGTGGCCAAGGTCACAGTGGAGACACTAATGCCTTGAGCATCTAGTCTAATCACTAGGTTCATAACTGATGATTTGTTACCTCATGTAGCAAGGGAGGTAGTAGACCTCATCGTCACATGATACCTTGCAGATATCTCAACTATGCCAAAGTATTGTCAGTATAATGATGACAACACTTTGATGGTGGTGTAGAGAGTCCACAAAATATTTTAGAACCCCCTAGCATTGTGTACCATCTATAGTAGTAAGCATGATTTTCATAGTGTTTTGATATTTTTGGCTTTATTTGGTTAAGTTACCTTTCCTAACCTGTTGGTTTTATGAACTTCTTGTAGGCATAGGATCAGTGATCAAGGCTTGATCACTAATAATCGTTATTAGAACTATTATGTATGAATAGTGAAGAGGAGACTTTGATAGATACACTAAGGATTTCAACCTTGTCTACAAAAAGTGTGTGGCCAACAAGATGGTACACAACTAGTGGGTGGGATCTAAGAGCATCCAGGATTAGACCTTTATTGATGGAAATTCTACATAAATAACACTAAGCAAAAATAAGAAAGGTAAATACATGAGTTGTAATGGATAATTTTTTTATGGTTACTAAGGTTTTAAGTGTTTGACTAGTTTTTAGATGTGCCTATGTCAAGGCCAAATGCTTGTTGTTGCCTTGCAAGACCTTCCACCTCTACCAACATCACCTTGGTAGTTTTAGGATGTCATGAGGATATCATCATCCTAAAATTTGGTGAGGTGATACCAACATAGGAGTGATTGAGGGGACATGCACCTAGGTACATCCAAGCAAACATTGAGCATGTGATTTTTCTTGATGTATTCATGACACCTATCCCTTTTATCCCCATTGTAGAGATGCTGAATGTCATTGACTCCTTTAACATAGGAACCAATCATTTCAGTACCATAGTTCAAGGTGTATCAATTATCATACCCATAGATGGGGCCACCTTTTATGACTTGTTTGGAATTCCCACTGATGGGACAAAAGTTTCCACTAGAATAGTGAAGGAAGTAGGCCATCGTGAGGAAATTTTGGAGTGGTCCAATGCTAGTAAGGGTCATTCTATTTTTTTCATGGATACCTTCATAAATCCTAAAGCAAAGGTTTCATACCTTTGTTTAGATCTTGTGCATTTCCTAAGCTATTATCACAAAAGAAGATAATCCATATTGCACAAGGGTGGACCTTTGGAAAGGTCCTGATAGAGGGTACTAGATTTAATTGGACAACTTCCTTGGCTATTGGGCTTTAGGAGAAGATTCTCAAACTTCATGATGATACCTATACCCGCATCCACATGCATTATGCATTATTTATAGGTTATTTAAAGAGGTTTTTGGAGTTCTTGGTGATGTGGAGGAATGGATGATGGATGGCCCAAGACCTAGACCAACTTTCTAGGTCTTGGATAAAGTACATTTATTCAACCATGAAGACCTAGGACCCACCAAATGAGATGGATGAGTTGCTATTTGTTACCACTAAGGACCTTAGTAGTAGGCGATGTGAGTCCCTTGATAGCATGGTGGAGGAGCCCTTGATAGTTTTACTGAATCTCCTGATGGCTTGATGGTTATGTATCAAGGTCAAAAGGGTAGCTAGGGCTAGGCTCAAGTGGCCCATAGAGGAAGCACCACTAGCATTAGAGCAACCTACCTAGAAGAAGCTCAAGGTTAAGCTTAAAATTTCACATCAAGTAGTAATAGGTAAGTTTTATTTGTGTTTTGGCTATTATATGTTTTAAGACTTATGGCCATGTTATGGTTTTATGTGCTAATAAGTTTTTTATGTGCTATGATGGTAGATAAGAATTAGGACATGATATCCCAAGCTTACACAGAGGAGGAAGCATAGAGATATGTAGCCATTGTAATGCAAGAAGAAAAAAGGTATGCAAGGTGCTCTTATAGTAGCATGAGGCCAAAGGGTTAGCCAACATAGATCTAAATAATCTAGATGCCTTGTTTGATGAGGCGGTACTAGGTGCATCCCTTGTTATCATCTTAGAGGGGGAAGAGGAGGAGCCAAGTATGCACATGTCTTAACACTTCTCATTATATCCTATGATTTTAGGTTTGATTTTCATTCTAACCATTTGATAATTATTATGCTTGTAGTAGTCTTGAGCCACCAGTAAAGGCCCTTGCCCTTACATTTCAAGTGAAACAATAGGTAGAGGTCCTGGACAAGATGAAGCTCATGCATGGGATGGCCAAGGACATCATCGACTAATTGCAACCAGTTTCACTAGAGATAGGTAAGAGCTTTTTTTTCTATGCCTTAGTCATTTTGCTATGTTATAGGTAATGTTTATGTTATGGCTATCTTAGGTTATGAACTATGCTATGATTATATTTTATGGTTATGTGTTACTTGTAGTGTCATTAGTAGAGTGGGATCCTAGCCAAGACATGGAGTTTAACTCCATGCCAAAGCTTCCCTCTGATGTATAGAGTGTACCCTTGAAGTTGTATGAAATTGCTACTAATCTTGCAATTTTGTGCACAAAAACTTCATCGGAGATGGAGAGGTCTAATGAATTTCTATGGGAGTAGGTTGTGGCCTTAAGGGAGGAGACCCAATGGTAGCTGCAACTATTAGGAAACTCTAGGAACACAAGGCCTTTGTGGAAGCCCAGGTGAACAAATTAGCGAACTTATGTTTCAAAGAGATCATGTGGGCTTGCTGCTGGAATGCCATCCACAACAAGGTGGTACTCTCATGGGAGATGGCAGAGTAGTGGATGTAGATGGATCTCATCTCCCAAAAGGCTGAGGATTGAAAAGATCATAATGCATGGGTCCTAGAGTGGGGTAAAACATAAAAGGACCACAAATGAAAATATAAGGCTAATTGGGAGGCTTGCTTGAAGTAGATCAAAGAGGAGTCAATTGAATGACATAAGAGAGAGTTGTTCATTTAGGGGATTTAGGTAGAGAGCATCTACTAGCTCTTTAAGAGCACTCTCTTGGTGGAAACATCTCCTACTCCTTAGATCACCACTATTGTAGGCAAGACTTCTATGGCTATGATTACTTGAGAACCACCTACTTGGATTGAAGTGGATAGAACTAACATCCTCATAGGGATTAATTTCAAGGATATTGACTAGGCCAACATGATGGAAGAAAAAATTCTCCATTGTTTGGAGAATGGTCTTCAACATCTATCCATAGAGGTTGTGCAACCAGTTTCCCCATGGGATTAATGCATTTGATGTTTTAGTTTTATTTTTGGATTGGTTTAAGTTATAGTCTTGGTTGCTGGTTACTGATTGGCTTTGTGTTATTGTATTTCAAGCATCAAGAGATATTGGTGGTCCCAGTGGTGAGGGTGGGGATGATCCATCACTTGCTCCTATAGATGCCTCTTAGCATCCTCCATCTTCCTATTTTAGCTTGTTGGCTATATGATGTTTATCATTTTTTGTTGATGGCTATTACTAGCCAAGACTATGTTGTGGATGATAATTATTTTTTGGACATTTTACCATACAGTGTGGCCATGGCTATGTATGTCATGAACACTTTAAATTTAAATGTTATTTTTAGTTTTGGCTATTTATTATCCCAGTGTTATAAACATTGTAAATGGCTATGTTCATCTTGGTTATAAAGTTAAATGGATAAATGATGCAATTATAGGCTTAAACATAAATAAGATAAAAGATATGCTTGCCAGTTTTAGGTCATAGTGGATGCAAGTTGTTTAAGTGTTTTGTCACCTTTAGGCTATGGTGGGCCATGCAATGTTGCAAGTTTTAGATCATGAAAAGCCTTTGATGTGTTTATTTTTGTAGTTTAAGGCCATGGAGGGCCATGTTATGTTGCCAATTGTAGGTCATGGTGGATCCACATTGAAAACAAACTCATATTCTTTGGTGATTTTTTTTGTTTTGAAGTTTTTATGGGTTTTCTAGTATATATCATGCTAAATAAGGAAAATAAAGAAAGAACAAGGTCATGATAAATAAAAATGTAAATAAAAGCAAGTCTCTATGCTACATACTAAAAAAGGTTAAAACAAAGTAAAAAAATAAAGTAAATAAAATACTCAACAAATAAAAAAGGAAATCTAGGCTAATCAGCTATCAGTGCATGATTACAAAGGTTACAAGGGCATAACATGGAAGGATTAGGGGCGCACCTCACTTGTGCAAAATTTTCCTAATCTTTGAAAGATTAGGAAACATGTAAGACCTTCTCTACATAAGTTTGTACTTTCCATCCCCTTCACTAATGATGTTGAATGGAAGCTCATCTTATAATGCATCCTATTGTCCATCATTGTCACTCTTGGCTTTTTCCTCTCTCTTGGGTTGGACTTCGTAGTTGGGTGTTTTTTTGTTGAAACTCCACTTTAGACCCCTACTCTATATCCATGTTGTTGATCACTAGGGGGACTACGTTATCACCATGTATGATGATTTCACCTCCCTCATAAGGAAGGTGAATCTCTTGGTGGATGGGTGAGGATATGGCTTGCAATTGAGCCAACCAAGGTCTTCAAAGGATTAGGTTGAACCATGGCATTTCCTTTACTATCAAGAAATCAATGATTATGGGGAACTACTCCCTTTCCACAAAATCTAAGGAGATCGATCCCTTAATAGAAACTCATGATCTATTAAAGGACTAAAGACTTGTGATTGTTGTATGTTGTATCTGCTTTATCAAGCCTTGAGTTCAATGATGGTGCATGGGATAATGTTAGTTGCAGCACCATCATCAACATGCACCCAATGAATCTTAAACTACCCCACCTAAATTATGATGATAAGAGAAGCCCTAGTTACTTCACCATTTGGGGGCTAGCCTTGATTTTGCTATTGCAAAACACTAATGACATCAACTTATTCTCCCTAGTGAAGAAGGAATGATCACTACATGGATGGACTCCTTGTTAGTTGGGATATCCTCACTAACAAGCATGAGAGTCAACATCTTGAATAAACTCACGATGTGTAGAAAAATTCATGATTATGTCATACATACTCAAAGATGTGTTCTTTTGCTTAAGGAACTACTTGACCTATTCCATTGCACTGAGGAAGTTCTTATCATTAGTCATGGGCTTGTTGCCCTAGTTGTGCTTTACTTTCTACATGCACTTCAAAATGTGAACTTCAGCCTTAGGTTGTTGTTATTGGGATATCTCCTCTTTCTTCTACCTTTGGATTTTGGGATCCTCCTGTGGTTTGCTAGTTGAGGTAGGTTGGGCATAGGAGGTCATGGGCATAGACGATATGGGAGTGGGCTTTGATGGATCCATTTCCTTTCATGCATTAGCTTGTTTATCACCCTTATTGTTAGGCTTTTTCTTATACCTCTTCTTTTGCTTAATTCAGGATTTTTGGTTATCACTTGTTGATTATGAGGAAGAAGCTATAGCATTGGCCACCATGGGAGATCATTGTATGTTTATAGTGGTTAGTTGGGTTGTGGCTGGTTGGGGCACCTTGATGACTACAGGTTCCCTGGGAAGGATGAATGGTGGTATTCTCACAACAAAAGGGGTTCTCAAGCTAGTGGAAGATGAAGAGGCCCTCTCATTCTAAGGGAGGGAGTACCCTAACCATAAATGGTTCCCTCATGGGCCTTTGATTATCATCAATATTGAATGTCGATATGATGTATGATTGGTATTTAGTGTTTAATTGTTCCTTATACACATTCATCAACTAATTTTGGGATTGAAAAAGGTTAGATGCATCAAGTATCAACTTGCCTCTATCTATCATCCTTTCTAGGTCATCTTTTAGTGTGAGGTAGAAGTTAGTGTCATGACTAGGCAATTGATGATAATGATAGAAGTAGTCAAGCTTGAAATATTTAGGTAGTTTGGGGTCATCCTTGGCTACTTAAGTGGGATCCTTGGTTATCTCACATGGCCTTTGTATTTTTTATGAGTAGCTTCAAACATCTACTTGTATTGGATCCTTCCACTCTTCAACAATTGATCCAAAAGTTTAGATGGCTTCAAAGGTAAACTAGCATATTTTGTGCTATCCTTTTACTCAAGCTAGGCCTAGGTGCAATTAATGTAGTGGCCTTAGAGGTTGATGGATGGCTTTCATGGTTGTTAGTAGGGATCCTGGGTTGATTGTTTCTTAGCCCCTGGTTAGTGGTTTTGGCTTCCTTGGCTGCTATCACTATAGCTACATTGTTTTGTTTACCCTTCTATTTATCCCTCCACATGTGTTGAGTTTTGTATGTCACATAAGTAGGGTCATGGATAACTTTTGCAATGTCCTCTATGTTTTTAGTTTGGGAGAATGCTTAACTAAGTGATCATAGGTCAAGGTAATACAACTTGGACTTGATAAAGTCATTAACCATCCACTTGAATATAGCCAAAAGGTGATTTTTAGCTATAGGCACCAGTCTCTTGTTAAGTAGGCCATTCCATTGTTGGATGAACTTGTGCATTAGTTCAAGGGATCTCTAGCTTGACCTTCATCAGTTGATCAAGTGTCATGTTGGGCTTCAAGTTATACTTGATGTGGTTGACAAATTGGACTATCAAGTCCTCAAGGAAAGATATAGATCCTCTAGGTAGGGCATGGTACTAGTTAAGAACTTTTCCTATTAAGAACATAGGAAAAATTCTTATTACAGTGTATGATCATGGTTGTAATAACAAGTACTTGGAGTAGAAGGCATTAAGGTGAGCAATGGTATCACCTTATTTATTGTACTTATTGAATTGAGGGATAGGGATACTAGGAGAAAACATCAAGGGTGGGACCACGAGACTAATGGGATCATCTTGGTAAAAGTTCATGATCTTGACACTTTAATATGTAGAGGCTTTAAGCCTATTCAATTCCTTTATTAGGTCTTACATCTTTTGAGAAGCCTATTCCAAGCCCTGTGATGTCCTTGTTAGTTGTGGGGTCTACACAAATGGTTCTGGCAATTGTTGGGAGGCATGTGGCCTTACTATTGGGTGTTGCATGGAGGGAAAAGGTTGCATTATAACTATAGTTGACAAGCCAAACAAGGAGAAAGATGCTTATGTTGGTATTTGGGGCAGAAATGGAACAAAGGGGGTATGTGACTCTTGGGTTTCTTGGGGTCCCATGGTGGCCTCCACATGGGTGGTTAGTGGAGTTTTGGCAGTGATAACCACCATTGATGGCTACACAAATTAGGACTATGTGGCAAATGACATGGAGAAATGAAATGTTATGGGTTGTGACACCAATTATGTTTGATGCACAATGATGACTAGTGTGGGACCAACCATCATTGGGTAGGAAGGGGTAGAGGATGTCAACACCTAGCCCATGGAGAAAACAAAGGGGATAGAGAAAGGCAATATGGCCTTGAGGGATGTTTGTTGGAACAACCCACCTAGGATGTTTTTAGGCTCAGATTTTACCCTAAACTCATCCTTCTCCTCTTCTTGCTTCTCTGAGCTATGCTTTTCATCCTCTTCATCCATCTCAATCAATTAAGATAGGATGCAAACATAGGCATACTTGAGGGAAATTTGATCATATGGAATAGGGATGTATTCCTTCCTATCTCGATGTATGAGTTCAAATTCTCTTTTGGCTTCTACTTCCACACATGGACTCAGCATGATATCCTACATTTTGGCACAAATGTAATTGTAGAGATCCTAATTTATGATAAAAAATTCATGAATTCACCTCCTAAGCCTCAAAGACTACCTACACTCAATGATAGCAAGGTCTTTAGGGTTGTATACACTTGTGGCTTGTTGGCTAGACCTGCTGTTAGTGAATGTGAAAGGAAAATTGGTCAATTGTTGGAAAGACATGGTTGTGATGTTGAAAAAGGTTTGGGATAGGTTATAAAAGATGGGGAAAATGTAAATTATAGCTAGTGGAATTTAAAAAATGGCTAAAAGAGGAAAAAATGACTGAAAACAAGCTAGTTACTATAAATAGTAAGTGGGCGGTTAAGGTAGGTACATCCATTTGCTAAAATGAAAAGCTAGGAATATGGTTATAAACTTCATACATGCTAGGCTCCCTAGCTACACCTACATTGGGTGTAGTAGGGGAAAGGAAGGAAGGGATGAGATAGGGAGATTTCACACCTTCCTAGCCAATATTGATGAAAAGGAAGGGGGTTTAGAACCAAAGTGGAAACTTGGATTTTCCACTAAAAAGTAATTTTGGCAGGCTGCCAATTTACATAGTTAGGAAGGAGGATGGGGATTTGGTTTTTGAAACTACCAATGTTAGAAAACTAAGAAAATTTTGGCAGCCAAGGGAAGATAGCTTCCATTCCACACCAATGCTAGTTTTGGGCAAATGATTCATAGCAAGTGTTGTAAAAAGCCAAAACCCATGCACCTGTAACTTTCACATTGAGGATTTTGTTGTGGTGGTGTGAGTGGTAGCATTGGTTATGAACACATTCAAAGGCTTTTTTGTGTAAAAAAATGTAGATTTTAGCTAGGAGAACAATGTTGGTTATGGGGAAAACTGATTTTGATGAAGAAATTAGGTGGAGGCCCTCCTTCTAGCACTAGAAAACTATTGCAATTGGAAAATTTGATTATTGGAAAATCAAAAGTTTAGGTCTAGTAGCCTCAACTTTGAATCCCTAGGGCCTCCCAGAAAATGGAATTTAGGGTACCTTGGATGGTATGGCAAATCATCCAAGGACTTACAAAATGCAAAATGAATAATGTAAAAAGAAGAATGCAAATCGAAAACAAAAAGCAAATACAAATTTCACAAAAAACTGAAACTTTAAAACTTTATTGAAAGAAAAACAAAGAATAATTTAAAGGGATGTGTACAAAAATTACCTATGGAAGAGCAAAAGCATTTTACTTTGAAGGGGGTTCAGAGTCTGTTGAAGCCAATATAATTAACTCCACAATCCAAATGTCCTACCACCCTTGATGCTATTGAACCTCCTTTGAGAAGGATGAAGGATCTTGTTGCCAAAGTGCTCTATGTTGGGAGTTGAGGATCCCAAGAGTACAATGTGGAGACCAAAAACTCACAAATCTCAAGGGGATAATGGATATTACAAGGCCATAGGGAGTTCCAAGCTAAGGAGGGGGGA
>MNCI01001832.1:635489-646408 GCA_015680685.1 Gnetum montanum
AAAATTATGGAACCTCAAAATGGTGTTTGGGATTTTTTTATAGGTTTTGGGCCATGATTGGGGCTACAAATGGCTAATAGATTAGCTACAAATTGGTGAAAATTTATGCCATGTATAGGTGAGATGGATGTCCAATTTGGGGGGTTACTATGTATGGAAAGTGCCAAACCACCATGGCCATTACATTTACTATAAATAGTAATGGGGGCACACCATCTATGCTAGCTTTGTTCTTCCACACTAGCCCTTCAACCTTCTACGTTGGCATGCAAGATCCTAGTTGGAGTTGATGCAACATTAAAATCTTGATCATGAAGTTTCTACATTCAGGGCATGCAGTTTCCACATTGAGGGGCTGAAGTTTCCTTGTTGAGGGGAAAGTTACACCCCTATACACTAGGCATTATGAATCCTTCAATTCTCCATGCTAAGGTCTATCTTTTCATGCTAGGAATAGGTGACCCACACCCCTCCACATTGGGGGTAGGTGAGATCTATCCCACTATAGGTGTTTCTAGTGTACACAAGTGTATACCCCCCATACAAACCATAAAATTGTCATTTTTGGCATACCAATAAGCATTTTTGAACCCCCCTCCTAAGCCCAAATATAGACAATACATGACTTTTTCTATTCGAGGGATGAGGCTTTGATCACTTATGAGGCATTTTTTAGCCCCAAAAGTATGAAATATGTAAGATTTATTATTGTGGGTTACAACCTTCACATTTACAATGAAGTTTTACATTGGGTTTCATTGGGTGAAGGCTACATGATGAGAAATGGTGACAACATGCAAATTTTGGTAGTGTTTTAGATATTTAATATTTTCACTACCGAAAATTCTAGTGTAGGATGCACTAGAGTAAGAGACTTTTGTTATCTATGAAGTGTATTTACAATTTAGGCCTCTTATAAGCTAGGTTAAATGACATTTAGAGCTTATATGTTACAAATTTCAATTTACACATTAAATATTGCTAGATTTTGATTGGAAAAATAGGCAATTATTTCTTTCTTTTAATTCCCATCAATTACATTGCAAATTTGGCTATTAAGGCTTATCATGCAAAATTTGCAAATTTTCCAAATTTTCCTTTAGGTGTTTTAAGACCTTTATTAAGGAAAACATTTCTAAGGAATAGTCTTAGCATATGAATTGAAAGACATGTGACCCCTATTTGAAGGCATTCTTTTATTGAAATTAGCATTTGTTATGTGACTAAAAAGTTACAAGGCTTATATTTAAAGATGCACCTCTAATGAATGACTCAAGAAAAATTTTAAATGAACTAATTTATGAAATTATTCATGTCTCCATCACAAATTAAAATGTGATTATATAGTCAAGCTTATATTTAATATTAACTCCATTATGATGTCCTCAGATAGATACAATGAGATATCACCAATAAGTCATATGAATCGGCCTTGATTTTGGTAGAGTAATGTAGTTATCATTAATCATGATTCTCACCTAAGGTACATCACATTTATAAATAAAAATACCTCATGTTCTACTTCTTATTTTCCATTCTAACCATCTCACCTTACTATGTTATTATAAATATTTTCTTTAAACTTGAAATGTTATGTGGTGAATTGTATCCAATGATTAATGGACACTCTTTCTGACATGTATTTTTATTGATATTAAACTACCATGATGTCTATAGATGTTCTAGTTTGCGATTGTTGTAACACCCTACATGTTCAAATTAATCCTAGCTTAGGAGAAAATCATAAACTGATGCATCATTGTAATTGCAATGCATCTCTCATAGAAGTAGATCAAATACCATAAAAAGTCATAAATTACTTTAGAAAAATTTCATCAATAGCCACAAAGTAAGATATAATTACATATCAAACCACTGCATACATATATATATAGATATATTTCAAAAGTCTAGACCATACGTAAATATGACATGCTTACTAATATACATTGTACAATTATCAAGTCTAAAATATTATAACACATTAATTAATATGTCTAATGAGAACCCTATTAATAATTTATGGTTCATGGGCTATCTAGACCAACACCATTAGTAAATATATCCATTTTTCTCATAAAGACATTTAATAGGAAATATAAGAACATAAAACCAAGGACTCCATCTTCTTTCTTAGTTTTTTTGGTCTCCTAAGCTTCTAGTTCCATTACCTACATACAAAAGGGATCAGTATAAGACTAAGTAGAAACCTTTACACATCCCTTATAAATGAGTAGCATAATGTTTGGCTAGAGAATAAGTGTGGATTATGTTCATCTCCTTGCAATAGATTCAGTATATATATATATATATATATCTCAATCCATAATAAGCATATCCCATTGCATCACATAATTATAACCATATCCAATCATCATCCATACTATCAGTCTCATGGCATCACAAGTATATCAAATAGCTATTTTCACTATCATCCAATCATTCCTAGCTCATCAAAATATCAAAGCACATTCATAACATTGCATAGTTGTCACAAGACATAACCACAGGCCCACATAATCATAGCATCATCTAACCAATCATAGAACATTTCTATAAGCACACATAAAAGGGCTTTATCTCATAGCTAATGTCCATGAACATCATTATCAAAGATATGATAATAAACCTCAAATAACCAATGATTTAAGGGATCACTAATCCATAATGCATATCATAAACAAGCATCCCTAACAACCTATGCTTCAAGGAAGCATGGATCATAATGCATTATACAACAAGCATATAAAATAATTCCTTAATAATCAATGCCCCAAGGAATCAAGATCTACAATAATAAATACAAAAAATAGCCTTTTCCATAGTTGATACATTCACACTTTATGTAAACCATGATATCATTGACATGAGTGCTCATAATACAATTTAGTACTTGTTGATATTTTATTAGTTTTTCATTACATATTTGACTACTAGTGCTAGTACTTACTACCTCAGCTATATTCTTAAGCCACTAACCTTTTAGAGAATAGATTCATGCATATCCATATGTCCTAAGATCTCATACTAATCATAGGCCTTGCCTATACTCTCCTACCCTTAGTATGAGGAATCAAATAAAAAGCTTGTTTATGAATCATATCAAGGTTAAGATACCTTTTTTGGAAGTTATATAAATTTATATCTTTGGGTGTATCTATGTTTCACTTATTTCATGTTCTAACAACCCATAGTAAGGGCTAATCTAACTTCTTGAGGATTTCTCATCACAAATTAGTCCACATCCTTAGGTTAGCTATATAAAATATGAATGCAACTCAGCTATAATGCCAAAAAATATAAGATATTAGCTTCAAGAAAATGATCATAAGAAACTTGCTTCATGCATGATTATTATTAACAACATCATTTTTCATTAAGAAATTAAATGTAATATTGTATGACATTGATACTATACATAGAGGAGAATTTATCATGGACAAATATATCGTACAAATCACAAGCCATAGGCATAACATGCCTCAATAAAACCCACATAGATGTAACAATTATACAAATCCTATCTACACATCACTTGGTCCACTAAGAAATAACATCACATATAATCCAAATGTAATTCTCCCAACACTTCTAAAGTACAATACATGCAAGATATCCATAAGGCTTACTAATATTAGCCTAAGGTCTTAATTTGATTATGTCCAATTATTTTGAACATTACAAGAATTCATACACTTACTTGCCCCAACCATGGTTGCTACACAACTCATGTCTATCTCCTCTTCCTTGATTCTTATCATTCATTATCTTATTGCAATATTTCCCTACCTCGTGGCCTTGGATGTGATCCTACTATGCCTTACTTTGTACTAGAATAAAAATGAAATTCACATATAAAAATCTGCATTGACCTTGTTCCTAACATATCATGGTTTGCACTTGACTTACTAACCCTATGATCCATCTACGCTAGAAATATAACTTATGTTCATTTGTTTTTCCAAGCATGAGCTTATCACATGAGTAATGCAACCCATATTTAATAAACATTTTGGGAAATACCCACATCACCTAGATAGTGTTATATATGCTAAAAGACACTCTTGTTAAAATTAGGTTGTGACCTTGTAATGACCTGCTTACTAATTGTCTCCACACAAAAATTAGTAATAATGACATGCATGAATTCAAACCAAGGCACAAAATGTAACTATTACTACATACACTCATAAGATCATATCTTAAGCACCTCTAGGGTCAACAATGGTAATCTTGTAGCCCTAAGTATGTCAATTCTTTTAATTGCATTTAAATTTTAAATTCCATACATTATAATCATTTTACAGTAACCAAGAATATAACAACATATCTCATACCAAAATTCTTCTCACAAAGTTCTAGATCCATCAAAATTTGAACCAAGAGTTCTAAACTATAGCTTTCCCTACAGCACCTCTCCAACATCCTATAAATAATGAAAATAAACTAAAAATTGAGGGAGCACAGAGAAGAAAAATTCGATAAATTAAGATGCATACACATGATTAGGAAGGAAAGGATGAATAATAAAGTATGTTTTTATTATATAAAGTAATATAATTACTCTATTTATGATTTTTATTTTATAAGGTTTCTTATTAATTTCTTCATTCAAAGTAATACTGAGGAATCCACACTTCATAATCCATCCTTGGAACATCCAAATAAAATATTGATTTATTCAACCAACATCATAACTCATCCATAACATCATACATGCACCATAAAAAATTTCAACCAATCATATGACTTTAACATGCACAAAATACTAATCATCTTAATATCATAACATGATCAACCAAACAACAATATCTCATAATTACATAACATAGTTTGCTACACAACACTAACATCATAATCATAAATTCATAATCATGGAACAAAAATCAAGATCATTCTTATTGGATGCTCAACCTTCCCTTACATCCTTCACATCTTGCCAACCATAAACACATAATGCACATCTAGCAAGATTAATTTGCATAATCATGGTAAATCATAATCACATGCATCATATTATGAGATATTTAATATATTATTAAAATAACACAACTAAATATACTCCCCCATGAGCTCTTCACATGCATGAACACAATGTAATACTATAGGATCATATAGTGAGGGATTATAATTATCTAAGGGGAAAAAGGGTAGAAGCCTATAATGAAAAGGACTACCTTAGGTACCTTTTGTCTAACATCAACAAAAATGTATTAGAATTTTACAACACCTAGCATGGCTTGTTAGTAATGAATAATTATTTATCTTTATCTTTGATACTTTTTTAGAAACATTAAAAATTTTATAAACTTTCTACCTTGGACATGTGAAAATTATTTCATCTAAATCATATAGCCTTAAAGCGATTAAAAAACCAAGAAAATGGGGAAATTAAACTTATTTAGGGAAAAATAAAAATAAAATTAATCTTCATAATCACATCAATGCATCAACATATATGTATTGCACTACATTGATGCATATGCATTAAGGAATTAAGGAATACACATATGCATTGATGCATTAATAAAAATAGCCTATATAAATGAATGCTAGAAAAGTTTTCTATCCATTTTTTATTCAATCTAGTAAAGGGAAGTTCTTATCAAAGATCATTATAAACCTTCCAAACATGATATTTTTGCCATTATAAGCATGACTTTGTTTGTACACCAATATGAATCTAGAACCATGAACTAGTCATATGGAGAAAATTTATGAAAATTTAAATTTTTTTTGAATGGTTGAAACTTCAATATAAGGTAAAATATGGCATATATAACATCTTAGGATATTGAAAATAGGGGGAAACAATTTGTATGATGATGTTTGCATTTAATTTTAATTAAATAAAGTTGTAAGTTATGTTACTATGCTAAGTTATTGAACACCCTAATATTACTCAATGGATATATGGATTTAATTTTAGGTGATACCTATGAGGAGGGGTGGAGTAGAAAACTAAGAGGAAGTGTAGAGTAATAAAACTAAGGAAAAAAACATGAGACTAGGTCAAGAATAGATCATGAACCTAGACAACTAGTGAAATTTAAAGAAAGCAATCATGAATAAGAGGTTGAATTGAATCATGAAATCAAAAAAGGAATAGAAATCTTCTTAGCCTTAGTTTAATACCCTTTGATGTTTGAAATCATCCTTACCAAGAACTTCTTTTAGAAAATAGGGAGAAACATCTATTGAAAGAGGTATTATTCAAAGTAAATTTTGTGTCTTTCTAGGAAAAATACTTGAAGGATTTGAATAGAACTATATAAATGACCCATGCAGGAGAAATATACTTTTTTCAAAAAATAGGATGAATAACTACACAGTGAAATTTGGCAAAATTTATGTATCCCATACTATGGATTTCATTGTAGAGGTTACAAAATATAGAAAAATAACTAAGGAACATTCCTTATCATCCTACAACCATTGATAAGCAAGAATGGATGAGGAAGGCCTTTGATGTTTATTTCAAAGACTTTAAATATGTCAATGAAAGGAAGAAAGTACTGCTTAAGATTATTACATATCACATATCTTTTACAATGAGATCTAGTGTGATGGCCATCTTTCATGCCCAATAAATAGTTTTTCTTAATGAAATAATAAGTTCTAACATTTCCCATTTTCTATTCATCATAATTGTACATCAATTTTATAAGAACAACATTGGGAGAAAAGACTACCATTCTCTTGTCTTATTTGAAAGTTGTAAATTAAAGCAAGCATCACAGTGTATCCAAATTATATATTTTAAAGAGTAGGAAATGCTTCCTATGTTAAGGTGATGAATTAGATATTATTTAAGAATATTACCTTACAACTGCTACTAAAGGTTATAGTTGTAGAAGAAAATCAATGATTGGAAGTCATTACTAAAGTTAGGAGGCCTTGCACACAAATAACAATAGTCATAAGACTAACTTTAATGTCTCATAAGGCAAGATGAATATACAATAAAAATTAAAAAAAAAATCCATGTAGCCTATAATATGGATGTCATCATAGAGGTAACTGAGTTATCAAATGTTGGAACTTGGTTGAGGAAAATGTCCTATAATCCTACTAACATTGATAAGTAAGAATGGATAAGGAAGGTCTTTGGTGTTTATTTCAAAGATTTGAAATATTTCAATGAAATGAAGAAAGTATTGCTTAAGATTGTTACATATCACATATCTCTTATAGTAAGGTCTATGCATTCAATGAATTTAATTCTTGAAAGCATGAAATAACATTCATGGTTCAAACCATGTTTCGATGTGTGAGTATTTGCAAATATTAGAGATAAGTTTGCAAGAAGGGATGTAAATTAAAATACAATAAAATACTTAAATTACATATTTTTTCAATACAAGATAAGGTATTATTCCAAAGTAATAGTTTCCACATGAAATACTTAAGTTACATCTAATACAAATAATTAACTTTATTTATTTATTTTTCATTTTGGATTTATTAAATATTATTTTTAATTTAAATTAAATTGAAAGTACCCATGCTAAATCTAATGTACTATTATTTAGGGTCCCACTTTTGGTATGCACTATATACAAATTTTTTAAAGGATTTGTGAATCATTGTAGCATAGAGTGAGACAAGTATGATAGTTGCCTTCCATTCCCAAGCAATAGTTTTTCTAAATGAAGCAGCGAGTACTAACATTTAGCAATTTTTATTTATGAAAATTGAATACTAATGTTTTGAGAAAAAAATTGGGACTAAACCTATTCATTTTGTTGTGTCATTTAGAAGATGTATGATACAACAAACATCATAGGATATTCGAATGATATTTTTCAAAAAATAGGAAATGCCTCTTATGCTAAGCTAATGAGCTAGATGCTAACTAAGAAGATCTCTACACAAGTGTTACTAGAGGTAGTAGAGGTAGAAGAAATGCAATAATTAAAAAACATGACTAAATCTAAGAGGCCTTCCACATAAACACTAGTAGAAAGCACATAAATACCAATAACTATAGGAAAATGTTCAATGTCTCTTAAGGTATCATATGTGTAAAAACTTGAAAATTCATGAAGTACATAGGAAAGAAGACTTATGGAAAAATATAGTTAGTTGGAAATTTTAAAATTACTAAGTACCATAATGTAGCCCAACCAAAAGAACGTGAATCCAAGGATTGATCTTAGAATTTTGAAAAAGTTGCATGCTTCCAGATGATGCTTGAGGAAGGAACTAGGGCTACTATATTTGTATCTTCTTATCAGAGTGAAGAAGCTACTATTGAAGTTATCAAAAATGTGCTAAATAATGACTTAAATATCCTTGCTACATCATCCACTTAATTGAATGCACCAAAAGATATGAAAGTGTCTACTAGATTGGACAAAAGAATAGAATAATCTAAAGTGATAGAAGTGTTAAGACAAATGATCCTATCTTACCATGAAGAATTTATTGAGAGAATGAAAAACATCAAATAGGTCTTTGTGAGAAACCTTCAAAATTCTTTAATATGTTGCTACTTTGCAATATAAACTATTAACCACATAGGAAAAGTTGGTTATGACAAAGACATTGAATCAAAGATACAATATTTAGATGATGATATTAAGGGAAGAAATTTTGGAACTTTGGGATTAATTAGAAAAACCAAAACAATGCACTATACTAGAAGATATAATCTAATTCTATGAAAGTAAAAAATGTATAATTAAATATTGGAGCAGGTTCTCTCCACAAAGTAATCACCTTCAAATCCTAAATTCAGATCTTATGAAAAGATAATTAATTTTCTAGAAAATAAGAAAAGTAGCTATCTTCAAGTAATTGATTTACAAGATTACAACGAATTTCTCAAAACCGATAAACATCTAAAACTTTTCACACTTAAATGATATTGTAGAGCATGAGGCTCTACAATCACACAATGACTATTCTTAATGAAGGATACAATCAATAGAGAGATTCTTCCATACACAAGTCTATACAATTGACCTTGAAGCTACAACCTCTATGCACTTACTCAATGTGCTCTTCCATACCTTGCCCAAGCTCTCAGCAACTTAAGAGCTCTCACTGAGAAATCTCATCTTACAACTCTATCTCACAATATTAGAAGAATGAATAATCAATATTTATTAATAACAAGAAGATAAGAAACCTAGAAACCTTCCCTTTACTCAAGTTGAGGTTCTTCAAATGTTTTCATGATCTTCCCACTTTCTCCCTAGTTTTTTCCATCCTTTTCCAACTTACCTTGACTATTTTCTAAATTTAGAAAAGCAATTTCAAAAGTTTCCCCAGTCCTACGGGTAAAGGTTTCTACTATTTTTGGAAGACACCTTTTCCATAGCCAAGATGTCTCATCCTAACCTAATACATATTGCCTGAAACATCTCCTCCTGACCCAAGACATCTTGCCTAATATGTCTCCTCCTAGTCCAAGACATATTTGCTGAGACATCTCCTCTTGGCCTAAGACATCTTGTCCAACATATCAATACTCTGGATAAGATGTCCTTTATGATATGTCAACACTCTGCACAAGATATATAAACATAAACCTACAATATATATAAACATAAACCTACAAGATATATGCACAAGATAAGAGCCTAAAACCTATAAACATAAACATAGGAAAGGAACAAAGTGGATTGAAAGAGGTCTCCCTATACTAGCTCTTCCATCCTTCAAAAAGTAAACTTAGATGAACAAAAAAGTAGGTGTTATCCATGAATGGAAGTAATCCTTCCAATGCATCAAGTACTCACACGTCTTAGCTCCTTGAGTGCTAGAAGCTTTCCTCTTCTTGAGTAAAATTGCCTTCTTCTCCATTGAAGGCTTGGACTAATCAATAGCATCCTTCAACTCATTGATGCTATCCTGTATGATATTCTCATCAACTATTCTATGATAGTAAATAAGATCTAAGACATTAAACACAAAAGACACACCTCATTTCATAAATCAATCTCAAAAGTATTATAATTTATCCTAGCCTCGATTTTGAAAGGCCCATCTTCTTAACTTTCAATTTGGAGAATTTAATGCCACTCAACTCCTTCTTCTTCAAGTACATCCAAAACAAGTCAACAATAGCAAAGTTAGGATTTTATTTGCCCTCATTCATCTTAAGAACTCTCTCTTCTATCTTTTTCTCCAGATTTAATTTTACTTGTGCATGGAGATCCCATATCTCTTATAAAAAATTAGTACTAAGTTGAACTTCACATTAAAGCTCTTCAAAGCATCCATCATCTCTGGAAAAATCCCATAGTTCATCTCAAATGGACTTTTGCCAATAGTAATATGAAAAGAATTATTATAAGAAAACTTAGCATGACACAACAAGTTTTTCCACCTCTTTGGTTTTCCATCACACAAACATTTCAAAATGTTTAGCAAGGATTTATTCACCACATCCATTTAACCAATTGATTGTGGATTATATGCACTTGCAAAATTTAACTTTGTTCCTAAAATTTTCCAAAGGGACCTCTAAAGTGACTTGTAAATTTTCATCCACCTTTATAACATGTTGGAAAAACAAGTTTACCATATGAGAAGCATTTCTCATCTTCTTGCATGAAATGAAATGTGCCATCTTGGAGAACTTATCAGCAACAATAAAAATTACATCATTCCCACTTTTCATTTTTGAAATTTCACTTATAAAATTCATAGATACACTTTCCAATGGAATCTTAGGAATTGGTAAAGATACATAGTGTCCATTCACTTCTTTATCTCCTTTAAACATATGATAAATCAAAAAGTCCAAAAATTTTGATACTTAAGTTATCATACTATGTTAAAATTAGTGCCTACCCACAAGTTCCAATGTTTTATGCCTACCCATGTAACCTTTCATGCCACTACAATTCTTTCCAAAAAAAATACCTTTTCCAAAATCATAATTAGGAATACATACCTTTCCATTCTTA
>MNCI01001836.1:0-16973 GCA_015680685.1 Gnetum montanum
CGTACGCGATATCGCGGCCGACGCAAACCGCGTCTCATCACTTATACTTCTCCTTGCTCTCAATACTCTCATCCTTCACCTCCTCCTACATCACCATCAATAGTACCAAAAGGTGTTACACCGCAACACCAACCCACAAACATTACTTGTGTTGCTATTGTCAACAACAATGGGAATCTTTCACAACATCACAAGCATCCTTCCTTTAGGCATGGTTGTAGAAAGAGACAACACGATTCTAAAACCACTACATCCTCCAACTCAGCACAAGCCCAACACTGTGATGCACCTTCCTCTTCAAACACAAAACCTCCTGTTACCTTATCTAGGCCACCAATTAATACTCCACCAACCATGCAACCAAATGAATATAACCATGAGAGGAGACATATCGATCCATTCATGCCATCTTATGGTCACTGGTGCCATGGTGGGTCAGCTTCTTATCACATAACCACATCTTATAATCTACCCCACTATGCCTACTTTAATCAAGTGTGTGAACTCCAATTTGGATACATTCCTACCACCACACCAAAAGATGCCCAGTGGTTTGAATATGACCAGATCCCAATATTTCCAACATGCATGGATCCAAATTTTCCATTTATCAATCATAGCCATGACCAAATATTTAGTCATGGGGGTTACCCGATTCTAATTTCTAGGATTCTTAAGTATCTTTTTACTTTTTGTTTTACACATTTTTGGTTTTACAACTTTTTGTTTTCATATTATTTGTTTTACATATTTTTACTTTTCAGGATTGTTAATCTTTTCTATGTTTTTGTTTTGCACCATCGTTAGTATATTTAACATTTATTGAATACTCTTTTACTTTCTTTATATTTTCTTATGTTTGGTATAATTCTCTACTCTTTTTGCTAATAAGGTGGCAAGTACAATGGTAATGCACTACTTGATGGTGGTATGCTTTATTTATAATTTGATTGTTGATGTCTGGTTTCTAACTTTGAATGCCGTTACTAACAACTAGGACATGATTTCTTTTCATGTAACAGGAAGTAAGTCCACATCATCCACATATCCACATACTCTATGGTTTTCCTTATTTTGGAAGCATGCAATCTCTTATCCATTAATGCAACTCTAATAAATTGGTGACTTGTGTAGTTTCCGAAATTGGGAAGGAATCAAAGGTTTCGACAGGGTGTGGCTTCAAAGGGATGTGGTATTCTTTGTGCTTTTCTGTTTTCCTATGTGCAGGAGTGTTCTTGTAAGTTTCTCACCATTCTGCATCATTTCATAATAAGAAGTCAAATAAGTCCTTGCATGGTGTGGTCCTCATCACAAAAAAAAAGAAAAAGGAAAAAGAAAAAGAAAAAAACAACAACATTGGAATTCAAACCACACCCCTTAGACCAAATAAAAGGGCTACAAGCACTGGTTATGAGACTTGTCTTGTCTCCTCTAACTAAGGCCCTTTCACACTTCCTTCCTTCTCTCCTATTTGGAATGGTGGTTGTTTTGTGGGAGTATTCTTGTGTCTTAGGGGATGGACTTGCCTTAGAATGTTGATGCGAAGTCACTGAAAGTGGTTAGTTTTGATCTAGACTAAGGATGGATCCTACCAAGTGATTTAATCACAAACTCCACAAGGTATTGTATGTGATCATAATTAGAAACTCCATTCCACAGTCTCTATCATCCATGTCTCACCTAGCTACCAGTTTCATGTTTTGATTCAATATTCTGGTTTGATGTGTTGGTTTCTTAGTTAGTTACTTTCAGGTTTTTGCACTTAACTTTCTGTAATCATTAATCATCCATGGAGCCCACGAACTTCTTGTTTTTAAGTTATGCAAGGGCATAAAGGGCCTATGCCTGCTTTGGGGAGGACCCACTTTCATATCTTTTAATTTGGTTAAGTTAAGTTCTTTACCCTTAGACATTGTTATAATCAAATTCTTTTTATTTACCCCATCCATGTCATCCAAATTGTATGCACCTTTACAACTGTTTGTAATGAATTCCTTTTTATTATTTTGAATACCCTCTTTCCACTACTCCTTGTGTCAAGCTTTCTCTGAATTGTATGATCACTTCTATTATATAACCCATTTGTCAGTCTTTCCACTAACAATATCAAGCAAGCAATCTATCACAATCACAACTTGGCTAGATAAAATCACCAAAGAGACAAGGCATTCAGCCATTATTTATGTACTATATATACTAATCATTGGTTTTTTTGTGATTGCAGTGGGAAGCGTAGATTGGAAGCAGGACTGTCATCACCAAGGAGGATGCAACCATATCACTCATGGAAGATTATTCATGACCGTTGGATCTCTTTTACCTCTCCCTCATTCTTCTATTACCAAGAGGGTTTGGATGTCTTTTGGATCCATTGGTGTTCTTTCCTAATTGTTATGAACATCAATTCTATACGTAATTGTAATATTGTATGCTTGGACACTTCTGCATTTGTCTATTTTTTCTATGTCACTCTACATGTCAGTCAAATAAGTCCACATTCCCCTAATATATTTTGTAGGGAACTTGTTTCTCTTCCTCTGTACTCAAGGACAAGTTTTCATTCAGTCGTGGGGGTATGATGAACAGGTTACTCTAATTATTAGAACAGTTACTCTAGTAGTTATTCTAATTATTAGACTGGTTACTCTAGCGGTTACTCTAGCATTTATTCTAATTATTAGAGCAGTTACTCTACCAGTTATTTTAATTATTAAAGAGGTTACTCCCAAGTTTATAAATACGGTGCCCAAGTGCACAATTGGGAGGAATGTTTTTAGTAGTCAAGTAGCAAAACTCTTGTAGTCTGTTTGAAAGTTACAATATTTTCCAAGTGCCCACAATAGGAGGTCTAAATGTGGACCAATATTTATTCAAGAATTGAGGTGCCTGAGCATACCATTGTGTTGGCAATAAAGATGAGCTCTTTGATTCATCTTTGCAGCACTTGAGATTTGTTTTTCTACGCATTTCTTTTATTTTATTTTCTTATGCATTTATTTTATTTAATGCACTTTACATTTATGTTACTAGCATAGCAATTCATTTTGATCAATTAAGTAAACCATTAAATTACACAAGCACAACCCCTTCAAGCATATGTGTGACACTTGGTAGCTCAGAAACGACTAGCGTTTGATAGCCCAGCAGTGTTTGCACGAAGTTCAGGATGTGTTCGGGAAGTGGGAATGGTTACTTATGTTAGGCTAGATTAAACTATAGTCTACTTAGTAATTAATTACTCTCACTTTTATTCTTATTTACTTAGCTTTTATTTACTTTAATTGTTGATTATTTATTGTTGTCTGTCTAGTTAATATTTCCTTTATCATTAATTACACTTCCTGTCACTAATGCAGAATGAGTACGACTTAATCATGAACATTTAAGTGTAACTACTTGGTAACCTAGTAGTGTATCTAGTAGTGCTCAAATAATGTGTGCTTGAAAATCCAAAAAGTAGTACATGAGGTCTAAGATGCATACAGATGATTAAGGATGAGGGCTCATCACACTTAGGCTTACTTAGATTTTACTTTATGTTGCCAATTCTGGACAAAAATCTGGTAGTTTTACCTCTCTAGAGATAGAATATTTTCCATGTGCCTGCAGTAGGAACTCCAAAGTGAACAGATCTTTATTCAAGCAGATATTGTACCTGAACACATATTTGTGTACAAAAATAAAGACGAACTTCTTGGATAAACCTTGCAATGCATGGAATAGGCTAAATAGGAATTTTATTTATTGTTATTTATCATTTATCATTTAATTTATTTATTAGTATTAAATCTCTATCAACCCTTCTCTCCTAGTTAATTTCCTCAGTACGATCGCTTCAAGCACGTGCGTTATGCCTGGTGATCCCAGCAATGATTAGTGTTTGGTAACCAAGGTTGCATTGGTTCAGGGTGTGAACGGTAAGTGGGAACGGATGCTAACGCTAGGTTAATTTAGACTTAGTTAGTTAGTTAAAGCTAGTCAATTAGTCTCTTCAATCCTTCACCTCTCAACATAGGAGATAAAATAGAAAAGCTATAAAAATCATATACCTCAGACGTACTTAACCATACACCGTGACAAATACAAGTAAGTCTGGGAAGACAACAAATAATTAACCTTAAGTGTTCCATGAGGCATGTAGGCACTTAGTCTACGGAGTTTGACCAGATCGCATGTGTTACACTTGTATTCGTATGGTTGAGTGCAGGGGTACCTTGCCACTCATCATTGGTGTCGTTGCCAGGGACTAAGTATTTGTGCGCTAAGTAGAACATAGGAAATTACTCACATTGTTGGGAGTTTAAAGGAACCTTAGGGTTAATTAAACAAAAAAATTTATATAATGGTTAAATAGCACACTGATAAGACATAATGACTTCTTCTTCTCTCTCACAAGAGCATTACACCACCTAGGGATCATACTAGAAATAGTCGGCAATCTAAAACACATAACCTAGGGATCAAATTCCTGCAAGATCACCAACCATCATATGATATGGGGGCTCACCATTGACTTGTTCATTAGGAAGTGGTTGGAACTATGATTTATGTGCATAAATACTTTATAGCCAAGCACATAGTGCTTAAAATTTTTGAGAGCATACACCATTGCCATTAGTTCTTTCTCAGTTATGATGTAATTGAATTATGCACCCGGAATCCTTTGGCTCACATAGTGGACATAATATGGATGCTTCTTATCATCCAACTATGTAAGCATGTCTCCCAAGGCATAATTAGATGCATCAACCATTATGTAAAATGGTTTATACCAGTCTGGTGCCTATGGAATTAGAGTTTTTACGAGTTTATCTTTTAGATATTGGAATGCATGTATGCACTCCTTGGTCTAGATGAATGAAGCATCTTTCTTTGTAAGCTTAACGAATAGCTTTGTGATCTTAGATAAATTTTCTATGAACTACTGGAAGCAGCTAGTGTGTCCAAGAAATGATCAAATGTCTTTAACTATCTCTGGTAGGCATGTGATTCCTTAGATGACCATTATCTTCTCCAAGTCTACCTCAATCCTTGCTTGAGTAATTATATGACCTAGTACTATGCCTTTCTAGATCATTAAATGGCTTTTCTACCAATTGATCCTAAGGTTTGTTTTAATACATTATTTTAGTACTTGCTCAATGTGATCCAGGGCTTGCTCAAATGTAGCCCCATAGGTAGAGAAGTCATCCATAAAGACATCTACCCTGCTACCAATCTACTATTAAAAACACTAAGGACTAAGCATTGGAATGTTGTGAGGACATACATAGACCAAACAACATCTTACAATATGCAAAAGTTTCCTAGAGACTCATGAATATTGTTTTGGCTTGATCTTCTAATGTAATCTGTATTTGGTTATAGCCACTATAACCATCCAAGAAGCTATAATAACAATGTCCAAATATAGTGTCCAACACTTGGTCTACAAATAGCAATGAATGATGATCTTTAAATGTTATCATATTCAACATCCTAAAGTCGATGCAAACCCACCACTTATGAACTTTCTTTGGCACAATTATGAGTGGACTAACCCACTTGCTATCCATTATGGGATAGATGAACCTCACCTTGAGGAGTCATTCTATTTCCCCTTTGATGATTTTCTTCAACTTGAGGGTTCAACTGCCTTTGTGGTTGCCTTCTTGGCTTTATGGCTAGGTTGGTGTAAATGTGATGCTGGTATATCCTTGGGTCAATTCTAGTTAGCTTAGGATATGACCAAGCAAAGGCTATTAGCCATTTGTTAACCACCTTTAATAACTTGTCTTTCTATTTGGAAGAAAGATTTGCATTGATGATAATTGGCTTGCCATTTTTTAAAAATGCATACTCCATGCTAGCTGGTAGAGTTTTTAACTCTAAGGGATCTTATTTAAAATTATTAAGGATTTCTGATGAGTGGTGAGGTACCCCTACAGCCAACCATACAAATACGAGTGTTTACATGTGATCTGATCGAACTCCAAGGATTAAGTGCTTATGTGCTTACACAAAACAAGGATGGGTTATGCAATCATTGTCTTCCCAAGCTTACTTGTATGGCATAATTATATGGTTAAGTAATCTTGAGGTATATGATTTTTATGCTTTTTATGTTTTATGTTCCTTGTGATTAAAGTGGAGAAATGAAATAATTTAATAACTAATTTGATTTAACTAGCTAACTATTCTCTAACTAGTCCTAACACCAGCATCCATTTCGACTTGCTAGACACATCCTAAACCAATGTAACACTACTGGGATTACCAAATGCTAGCCATTACTGGGTTACCAAGTGCTCTCACGTATGCTCAAAGTGGTCATACTAAGTGTGCTAATTCATTGATAATTAACAACTCAATAAAAATCACATTAATTAACTAATGAGAGTAGCGAATAACAGTAAATAAAATTTAAATAAAGTAATTAAGCTATTCTGAATGTTGTAAGGTTTCTCACAAAGTTCATATTTATTTCCAAACATAAGGTGTTCTTAGGTACCCAATGCTTGAATAAAGATCCATTCACTTTATGACACCTACTGCGGACACTCAGAAATAATTCTAATGCTGGAAAGGGAAACTTACAAGAGTTTGGCTAAGGGACTAAGAAACTAACTATCCAACCCAAGTGCCCCCATCTCTTATTTATAGGCAGTGAGATAGATTCTGATATCATATGTCTGATATCACTTAGGAGGATTTGATATTGCGACTCATCATACCCCCATGACTAAATGAAAACTCATCCTCAAGTTCCTTACAGAATATTGGAAAGGTATGAGATTATTGACTAAACGACAATCTGACAGTGACATGGAAAGATAGACTTAAGTGCTCAGTGAATGGATCAACAAACATATTACAACATTGGTATTCATAATCATTGTGGTGAATATTGTACATAGATGACATCCAAACCCTCATTTGACATCTTGAAGAGAGAAAGAGAAAAGAAAATGAGGTGTGTTGCTGTCAATGTCAAAAATGTGCACATCATTGTTCATCTATGGCCACATGATCAAGCTCATTCCTTACGTAAGTGCTTTTTGCTCTAGTCCATCTTGTGTGCTCCCTCCTATCTTGGTCCATTGTTCATGTGATCGCCATCTGCAGACACAACACGATCACAAATTAGCAAGGATAGATAAGACATAATGTCATTGATACCTTGCCTCAATATGAAGCACATTAGCTAGGTTGTGGGTATGGCAAATACTAGGTTAGATGTTTATAAGTGATGACTACCCAAGGTGTAGGGGCGAGATAAGTAATGGAATGGAAAAATTTGTGACAGGGCCCCCACATCTAAGAGTGAACCTTTGGTAGTAATATGGTGGAAAAATTAAAGAACAAGAAAGATGAGAGAAATAACAACAGTGAAGCTAATAAAACAAAAGAAAAAAAATGTCATTGATGGGGTAAAACAAGAAATAGTTGATTGCAGGAAATGTTTAAGAAAAAGAACTTGACAATTGCACCAAAAAGGAATGCCAGTGGGTCCTCCCCAAAGCAGGCTCATGCCCTTTATGCCCTAACAAACCCACAAACCAAAGAGTCTGTAGGCTCTAGGAATGACATATAGAAACAATGGTTAAGAACTTACCCATAAGAATTTACCAAAGAATAACAATGCATTGACCAAGATATAGACTAATTATAAAATTGGCAATGAGGTGGAATATGGGAAGAAATATGGAAAGAGAAGATAGAATGGAATGAAATTCCAAAATCAAGGTTTTGTAAAGTCCCTTATGTAGTATGTGATTAGGGTGACTTAATAAAATTCATTCCCAATCCAGATTGAAACTAACCACATCTAGTGACATCGCATCAACACACTTGACCAACCCATCCTCTTGAAGCAATAAGAATGCATCCACAGAGCCACCACCATTTCAACAAGAGAAAGAACAAGAAAGATGAGAGAATTAGGAAGTGAGAAAGGGCCTTAGTTAGAGGAAACCCTTAGGCATGGATAACATGTCTTTTCAATGCCATAACCAGTGTTTGTAGCCCATATTTCTTTATTATGTCTAAGGGGTGTGCTTTGAATTACCATGCAAAGACTTATTTGACTTATTTGATTTAGGAAACTTCTTGATATTTGGTCAATAGTGAAATGGCGGAAAACCTATGAAAAACATTTAAGTACCCAAGAGAACAACCAACACAAATGCGTTGAATCCCCTTGAAGTCACACCCTTTTCAATCCATTTGAGTCTTTCCTCAATCTAAAGAATACCAAGCCACCAATTCATTAATAAGTTTGCTTAGAAAAAGGGACAATACATTTCCAGAACAAAGGGAGACCATGGAGTTGAATGGATGAATGGATGATGTGGACTCATTGCCTGTTTTATCAAAAGGAACTATATCTTAGCATCAACATTGAAAATTAAAGGAAAAGACCAAACATTAGCAATCAACACTATTATAGTATAATCCACCATCATGAGCACTTGTTAAATGAAAAGTGAGAGTAATTCAAATAAAATATAATAAAAAAATAGTAAAAATGTTAATGATGGGGGAATAAAAAACAAGTAAAGATGAAGAATGTGTAAAACAAAAAAGACAAAAGAAACTGAGGCTCATAATGACTAGCATCGGTGGCCATCTCCCCCATTACTAAGTTGGAAAGAGGAGATCCGAAATAATGAGCAAGGTTGTTCATTAACAGAGGTAGTGTACCATTCTTTTTGTGCTAGATTAAGGTCAAGGTTGAAGTCACATGCTATGGATAGTGTACGGAGCTCAACCTGAATAGGAAGTGTTGGAAGTTTATCGTACTCTAACTCATAGGGAGGATAGCCTATAGGTAGTTTCCATGTGGAGTGGTATGCCTATAGAGCATCATTCAGTTTGGTGCTCCAATCTCACCTATATTTTCTAATGGTGCATGTCAATATTTTTGTGATCTCCTTATTGGTGAATTTGGCTTGACCATTCGCTTAAGGATGATACAGTGTAGTCAACTTATGCTCAACTCCTAAGCGTTGCATTACTTTTTGAAAAGTTGCACATGTAAAATGTGTACCATTATCAGAAATAAGTGCACAAGGCATGCCAAAATTGTTTATGATTTTTGTTGAATAAATCGTGTAGTGGTAGATGATGTATAATCAATAACTGTAGTTTCTTCAACCCATTTTGTGAAATAGTCAATAGCAACAAAAATGTATGCTTTCCCATTGGACATTGGTATAATAGGTCCCATGAAATCAATACCCCATATGTTGAAGGGTTCTAAAGGTTGAATCCATTGTTGTGGACCATCCATTCTAGTAGTTAATCCCCCATTGCATTGGTAGTGCTCACAAGATTGGATGAAGTGATGAGCATCCCGGAATAATGTAGGCCAATAATATCCTACAAGTAAAATTTTAATGGTTATTCATCTCCTAGCGTAATGACCCCCACAAGGGCCCTCATGAGTGTCTTGGAGAACTCATAATTGATCTACATCAGGAACATACCATCAGACCAAGCCATTGGAACATACCTTATAAAGGTTTTCATTGATTTCCATGAAATATTTGGCTCGGTGAAGAAACTGTTGTTTCTTTTTAATGTCTAGCTCTTGTGGTATTTCTTGTGTGAGAAGATAGGTCAACATGTGACCATACCAATTTGTATATGTGGTTAATTGATTATTTATTACACCTGCAAAGAGGAGTTCATCAAGGAACTGGTCAAAAATTGGATATTCATCCTCTTTTTTGTCTCATCATAACTGAGATAAATGATCAGCAACAACATTCTCGGTGCCTTTATGATCGATCATCATAAGATCTAACTCTTGTAAGATCATGAGCCATCATATGATGCAAGGGCTCACCATTGGTTTATTCATTAGGAACTGTATTGCACTATGATTCGCGTGTACAAATATCTTATAGTCCAATACATAGTGCCTTAATTTTTCTAGTGCAAACACCACAGCCAATAACTCTTTTTCTATTGTGATGTAGTTGAGCTGCACACTAGCAATACTTCGACTTGCATAGTGAATATAATAGGGTCATTTTTGGTCATCTAACTATGTAAGTACGACCCCTAAAGCATAGTTGGACATGTCAGTCATTATGTGAAATGGTTTGGAGCAGTCAGGAGCTTGTAGAATAGGTGTTTCTATGAGCTTCTACTTCAAAGTTTGGAAAGCTAGCTCACATTCTTTGGTCCATTCAAAGGGTATGTCCTCCTTCATTAATTCTACCAATGGTTTTACAATCTTCAAAAATTTCTCATTGAAGCGTCTATAATAGCCAATATGGCCAAGGAATGATCGGGTATCTTTTACAGTTTTAGGTTGACGAGTGATTCTTGGGATGAATTTAATCTTTTCAAGATCTACCTCTATCCCTATTTGTGAAATATTATGCCCTAACACAATGCCTTCTTGGACCATTAAATGGATTTTTTTCCAATTAAGCCTTAAGTTGGTTTCAACACATTGTTTCAGTACTTGCTCTAATTGGTCCAATGCTTTTTCAAAGTCCACTCCATAGGTGGAGAAATCATCCATAAAGACCTCCACACTATTTCTAATTTGCTGCTGAAATATACTTAGAATCAGATGTTGAAATGTTGTAGGAGCATTGCACAAGCCAAATAGCATCTGCCTATATGCACATGTCCCCCAAGGACTTCTGAATGTAGTCTTGGCTTGGTCTTTTGGTGCTATTTGAATTTGATTGTATCCACTGTAACCATCTAAAAAACTATAGTAGAAATGCCCTACAATGGTATCTAGGACTTGGTCAATGAATGATAATGGGAAATGGTCTTTAAACGTTGCCATGTTTAATAGCCTAACATCTATACAAATCCTCCATTTGCCTTCCTTTTTAGACATAATGACTAATGGACTAACCCATTCACTATCAGCAATGGGGTTGATGAACCCAACTTTTAGAAGTTATTCAATTTCTTCCTTAACCACTTGCTTAAGCTTTGGGTTCAGTCATCTTTGTGGTTGTTGTTGAGGTTTCGTGGAGGGGTCAATGTAAATTCTATGTTGGCATATCTGAGGGTCTATTCCAGTGAATTCAAGCTATGACCAAGCAAAGGATTTTGACCATTTTTTTACCATCTTCAATAGTCTTTCTTTTTATTAAGGAGCAAGCTTAGCATTAATGATTACCAATTTTTCATTCTTAAGATACATCTACTCCATACTGTGGGCAATTGTTTTAACTCAAGGGACTCTTACTTAAACTCGTCAAGGATTTCCAACTTCCCCAAATTGGTATTTTTGGTATTAGTACTTGGAAGTTGATGATGGACTTACTCTAATATATCTATGCTATCGATATAGGCACAAGTTAAACTCTCAGTTGGTTCCATGCATAGAGTTGAGTTGCTCTCTCGATCAGCTATCAGCCACTAGGTGCCTTCGTATCTTGTGGGTGCTGCATACAGGAATCTTTGTATGTTAGTCACTTGTGCACACTAGTTGCATGCAGGCAATGTTAAGCATTGTACAAACCAAGCCTTCTACATGCAGATGTACCCTATGTCATTATATGACATGCATGGAACTTTCTTCTTCTTAATCTTTCCAAACATATTTTCCTTTGATATTTCTAGGGAAAGATCATGTATTCCTAGGTGCACATCAATCGTACTTAGCCATGCTCTTCCCATTATGATTGGGAAGTCCCCCTTATAGTTGTTGACTTGAATCACTAAGAAATCAATTAGATATGACCATCCAAAAATAGCGGTGATAATATCCTCCACTAGTCCTAATGGGACAGTGATGGACTGGTCAACCAACTCTAAACAAATGTTATCGTTTTTTAGTGGAGGCAAGTTCCAGGCTTTGTGCATTTCTTGAGAGANCGACCATCCAAAAATAGTGGTGATAATATCCTCCACTAGTCCTAATGGGACAGTGATGGACTGGTCAACCAACTCTAAACAAATGTTATCGTTTTTTAGTGGAGGCAAGTTCCAGGCTTTGTGCATTTCTTGAGAGATTAAGTTAACACCAAAACTTGAATCCAAAAGAGCTTTGAAAGGCTCATTTCTAGTGATCTAAAAATATATAAGAGGACTTCCATGATTAGAGAATTTCCTAGGAAGATGAACAACTTTAATCCAATTGGTGATGACATGAGTCAACATGACCATGTTCATTGGATGCAATTTTTGGTTTGAAGGAAGCTTCGAAGGTTCAAATGATGGCGAGGCACTTGGAAAATTAGTTGCTTATGGTTTTAAGGACATTGTTGGACTGTTGGTTCTAAAGAAAGATCTCTTCTTTTTGTGATTGTCTAAATCAACAGTAGGTTGAGGATTAACAACCCTTGTAGTGTTATGTTGCTGCTAGGCAGGAAGCTCACCCTGCATAGTTGAAGCATGTGTTAATGGAGCTAATGGTGGAAGAGGTGTGGTTGTATGAGAATGATAGTATGTTTATGGAACATCACTTCTAGGAGAAGGAGTTCTATAGTACTCGTGGGTCTAGTAGTAAGGTTGAGGAGTGATGTAACTAGTGGAGTCATGTGAAGAGATTGGCTACTACACGTAGTACCCGTATGGATCAAGTTGATGGTAAGGGTAGTGTTGATGTGGTAATGGAATTCTCAATGATTGTGGGTGTTGCCATTGTTGATACTATTCATTCATTTGTGGTGGAGTTCCACTTAGATAATATATCAAGGGTTGGTAGAACTACCTTAGGTTACCTTGAGGATAAGGTACCCTTCTAGGTGCTTTCTGTCTGTTTAATCATGGGTTTAGTGCATACACCCCAGAAATACCTTTAGGATGGTCATATTGACATATCTCACATCTGCTATCATTTTCTATGTCTAAATCCATAACCTCTTCTATGATGGCACCTTTGCCCTTACCTTTGTTCCGTACAGACTCAATTTTCCTTCTCTCTTGAACACTACTTTGCTCTCTAGACTCCTCAGCTATTTTTAAAATGGATTGAAATTTATCATTGAGGGAGTTCCACATTTGATCTACCTTTGCCGATACTTATGATGCAAATTTTTAAATGGGAAAAGTATTCCTATTCACCATCTCTTCGAGTGGTGACTCTTCTTCATCTTCACAAAATCTAACTTCCTTATTTCAGAGTGAAGGATCTCTGTTGTATTTCTCTACACTTTCTCTTTTCCTTAACTCACTTCCTCCTTGGCAACTAACTTGAACAATCTTTGTATTTGATGGGCTCTAAGCTCAGATAGCCTTCCTTGGGCATAAGTCCCAAGGTTTGATGTAATAATGCATAATATCAATTCATGGCAGCATCCAAATATTTTTGTCATCCTTGTTTCCATCCTTGGATTTCCTTAAGTAGGTTGGACACTTAGGAGTACATTTGGTACTTATTGTTAAATAGCTCTAACATGGTACTCCATCGACAAATGGATTTCGGTTCTAAGGACCAATACCAGCTTCTGCTTCCTTAATTAGTGTCCATGGAAACAACTTTAGTTTTTTCCACTTGTTTTCTATATTTTATAAGGCACATGCATCATAGAACTCTTGTAGATGATTTTGAGAATTAGCATTGTATCCCCCTTTAGATCGTGGGATATTTTTCATGTCCAATCTTTTGATCCTACTATCCTTTTAGTGCCTTGTTGGGATCCTAATGGTCTCGGTTATATCTAGCATACTTTGGGTAGCGAGTAGGGGTTCATTATGGTTGTACTATCTATGGCATCTATGATGCCTATGTTTTTCCCTACTCTCCCTTCTTTTGTAATGTGTCTCTCTGGACTGCCCTCGTCCCCTTTCTCGACTTTTTGTCTATGATCTCTATTTCGCTTACCATTGTCCTTATGGTCTTTCCCTTTGTGATTTTTTTTAGATCCTAAAGGAGAGGGGGAAGAAGATGATGAGGATGAAGAGGAAGGGGGACTAGCATCATGACGGTGCCTATCACTTTCTCTTTGGTGGTCTTGGCCTTGATCGCAGTTATGATTAGAATGTCCATCTTTGTCACGCTTTTGTGTTCCTTTTTTAGCCCCCTTATGTCTATTGGTATCAGAACCTTGGTTATGAATAGTTGAATGAAGGTTCTGATACCCATCTCCTTGATCGAAGTCAAAGAGAGGAACATCATTTTCTAGAGAACCTCCAGAGATAGGTTCACCACCATTTTTTTCACTTAGGACATACAAAAAATCCTGAGGCAACTTTCCCTTCATGGATTTGTAATGTCTCTCCTATTGTAAATCCCTTTGACATTGTGCCTCCATGGGTGATATTCTCTCAAATCATGTTCATGCACAACGTACTCTACCTATAAGTGCTACCTACCAAATCGTGTGAGAGCATAAAGAAGCATTCTTGGGATTGAGTGATCAGGAGGTAACATTATGTTACCTTCTAAATCATGCCAACATAGTTGTTCATCCTAGTAGAGGATAAAGGCAATGTTTGGTACATACTCATCGAGATGACTGTATACCACATGAAACAGTTGGGGCACTAGTGGGTCATCATGTGTACAATGCCTCCAATTGTTCATTGTGTTAGACCTAGTCGGTGAAGCACTCTCTTAAGAAGAAGAAGACATGATTGATTATTCAGTGTGCAATACTATTTTTCAATGATTGTAGGATAACTAACCCTAAGAGTTTTTTCCAAGGATGGAAAGATTTCCTAAGTTCTAATCAATGCAAAAACAACAAAATCCCGAACAACGGTGCCAATGATGAGTGGTGAGGTACCCCTACACCAAAAAATACAAATATGAGCATTTACGCATGATCGAGTCAAACTCCAAGGATTAAGTGCTTATGCGCTTACACGGAACAAGGATGGGTTATGCAATCGTTGTCTTTCCAAGCTTACTTATATGGCATAATTGTATGGTTAAGTATTCTTAAGGTATATGATTTTTATGTTTTTTATGTTTTATGTTCCTAGTGCTTAAAGTGGAGAAATCAAATAATTTAATAACTAATTTCATTTAACTAGCTAACTATTCTCTAACTAGTTCTAACACCAGCATCCATTCCCACTTGTCGAATACATCCATTCCCACTTCTCTATTTCTAGACACAAGGTGTGCTCAGGTACACAATGCTTAAATAAAGATCTGTTCACTTTATGACTCCTACTGTGGACACTTAGAAATAATTCTAACTCTGGAAAGGGAAAACTGCAAGATTTTGACTAAGGGACTAAGAAACTAACTATCCAACCCAAGTGTTCTCGTCTCTTATTTGTAGGTAGTAAGACAAATTTTGATATCGTATGTCTGATATCACTTGGAAGGATTTGATGTTGCAGATTCGATATTGTAACTCATCAATTTCCAACTCTCCCCAATAGGTATCATCATCAAAAAGTTGGTGATGAACGTGCTCAAGTTCATCCATGCCTTCAGCATAGGCACATTTCAGGCTTTCAATAGGTTTCATGCATAGTGTGCTACTATCAAAGTCAGCTATCAACCATTGGGTGCCCTCCTATTTTGTAGCTACTGCATATAGGCACCTTTAGATATCAGTTTCATGTGCACATTGATTTCATGTCTTGATGAATGTACTTTTAATAAATTATATTTTCTACACATAATTGCACCCATTATTGAAGTACATAATGCATGAAACTTACTTCTTCTCAAGCTATCCAAATTCATTTTCCTTGTAGATTTCCAAGGAGATGTCCCTGATGTCCATTCATGCATCAATAGGGTTAACCATGCACATCCTATAATGATGTCAAAGTCGCCCTTACAATTTTCTACCTTGATCACAAGAAAATTTGTAGGATAAGACAACCTATAAACTATGGTTACAATGTCCTTCACTAACCCCAAAGGGACAATGATTGATTGGTCCACTAATTCTAAATGAATATTGCTCTTCTTGAGAGGTGGTAGGTTCCAGGCTTTGTACATGTCATAGGAGATGAGATTGACACCAGAACTAGAATCAAGAAGATTCTTGCATGGATCATGTTCTACAATCTACAAGTAAATAAGATGACTTCCTAGGTTAGATCATTTCATGGGAAGGTTACTAGACTTAATCCAATTAGAAACAATATGAGTTAGCATCATAGTGTGGATCTGAGGCAATATTTGGTTTGAAGGGTTCTTGAATGTGTTTGATGTAGAGGATGAGGGTGTTGGAGATAAAGGGCAACCAACTACATTAGGTTGTGAGGGTTTGGAAGGATTGTTGGGTCAGAAAATGATCATTTCCTAGATTGATTGTTTGAACCACTTGGCTAGAAAGCTAGTCGTAAATTTACAACCCTCATAGAATTTCATTATTATGACTGGGGGAAATTTCACCCTACATGAATGGAGCAGGAGGTAACTAGGTAGAGGGAAGACAAATGTGTACAAATGGATGCTAAGGATGGTATGGATATGGATGCTTCCCTCAAGTAGATAATGAATGAATTTGATGGTACTCTGAAGGGTAATAGTGATGCTAGAATGAGGCATGGCTAGTAGAACTTCATGGAGAAACAAGTTGCTAAACATAGTACATGTATGGATCTAGTTGCTTATAAGGGTATTGTTATCTTGGTGGTGGCATCTCCCATGATTGTGGTTGTTGCCACTACTGATATTGTTCATATGATTTTGGTGAAGCTCCATTGGGATAGTAGGCTTATTGTTGCTATTGAAATTACCTTGAGGATAAGGCAATCATCTAGGTGCTTGCCTCCTTTCTAGTTGAGGATTTAGCACATACATCCCAGACTATTGTAAGTGTGACATCATAGGGCAACATCCCTTAGGATGTTCATATTGACTAATGTCACATCTAACATCATCATCAAAGTCTATCTCCACAACTTCTTTTGCTATTGTAGCTTTGCCCTTACCTCTTTGGTAGGCATGTTCAACTTCTTTTCGTCTTCTTCATTTGTAATCACTATTTTTATCTTTAGATTCTTCAACAATCTTTATAGAAATTTGAAACTTTTCATCCAAGAGTCCCATATTTTATTAACCTTAGACAAAATATCGTAAATAGATTTTTGGATGG
>MNCI01001836.1:21114-33158 GCA_015680685.1 Gnetum montanum
GGGCCAAATCAACTCATGCAACAAGATCTCTTTATGAGGATACCAAAGTGGAATTTGTTTGGTAGATTCCCATAGCTAAAATTGACCAATCAAGAATAGATGAAGTGTCAAGGCCAAGATCCAATCTAGAGGTCATAATAATAGAGGCTTGCCTTGAAAAGATTCAAACCAAGAAGGTCTAGAGTTTAGTTCTTCAAGAACTCAACATCGAACCCTTCTTAGAACTAGTGCCTAAGGAAGTTTGCACCCACTATAGGGGTCTCCCATGTGGCCCATTCTCTCTTCTAGTTGAGAATGACACATGAGGGAGACTTACCTATTATGGAGTAACCAAAAGGAGATGCAATAATTAAAATCAAAGATATTACCATCTCCTACTCGATTAAATCCATTGTGAAGGCCCTTGACTTATCTAATACAAGGGCAACATTAACAAAGATATCCATCTAGGTGAATCCAGAAGCCAAGAAAAAGTGGATCTAATGTTACTATAGGATGGACCATAAGAAGTAAGGTGCACTAACCAAGGTGGAACATGCATACTTCAAGATAGTGGCATATTACTTGAATCCCATGGTGAGGTCCAACAAGGTTAGAACTTTCTCCACCTATGCATGCATTGCTATAAGCGGTATATTCCTAATCAACCTTCCTCAACTCATCTACCTAGAGATTGAGAAGTGTTTCAAAGAAAATGAGCAAGGAAGAAAGAAATAACCCTTTCCATATCTCATGAGAAAAATTTGTATAAGGGAATGCATAGCATGCTATGCAAATGACACACTCCACCATGCTCCTATCACATCTTGACAAGAGATAATGAAAGACAAAGCAACCTTGAAGTTGCAAGAAGAGGAGTAGCCACCAACACCACCTATCAATGAGACCACACCATAAGCCCATGTAGCTACAGAAAGGATAAAAAATCTCCATGAATAGTTGCTACAACAACAACAGGATTCGGCAAGTGGTGAAAAGCCTGTGTTCTTCCATCTAGTGTTGAACCATCTCAACGAGGTCACTAAGACCATTAGCTAGCTAGAGGAAACCACCTTGCTATTCTCTACATAACGAACACAAGTGCCTATGAGAATGAATCCTAGTTCTTGGAAAGTTACGATGTCCATCACTGGACAAGAATTCCCTAAAATATTTGGGAATGCTATCACTTTCTTCCTACACTTGGAGGAAGGTGAGGGGATGTCTATCTTGGTGATGAAGCACCATGGACAGAAGACAACAACGGAATTGGTGGCCAATGGGGTGTCTGAGGCCTTGAACACTCCTATAATAGCAATACCAGATGTTGCCACCATGGAAAATATCTAAGCATTTATAGGAGCAAGGAGTGGTTGAATTAACATAACCCAACACAAGGAAGTATTGGACCAACTAGTGGGAATTGGGCAATTGCTTCCAAAGATCTTTGATCTCCTAAATGAAATAACTATAATCTAATTGGAGCTACTAGAGACCAAGGATAAATTAATCATTTACAATTTCTAGCTATAGATAATTTCCATCAAAAATCAATAGTTGGTTACTAAAGTTGTGGAGTTGTAGGCTCGTCTCTTCAACCCATCCATTCTCAACTCAGACCTCAATAGAGATGAAGCTTTCTAGTAGTTTCAATAAAGACTCAGAGAGGATGGGAATGAAAAAGAGACTGTGGTCTTTGACATCTTCTTATTAAAAGCCTTATCATTCAACACCAATAAGGATTTGGCTCAATTCCACAAAGAAAACTTAGTCCTCATCAACAACATCTATCGCTTGCAAACTATCGAGTAGAAAAAGGACCAAATGGATAAATTCATTTGATAATAGTAGGAGTAGCTAGCCAAGGTGAACCTTGAATTGAGGAGGTTGGCAATGGAAAACCAAAATCTCTCCATGGAGGAAGTATGGACACTTCACTGAAAAATGGTCATTGAGGTAGCTGGTTGGAAGAACAAGGCCCTAAAATTCAAATAGGTTAAAAATCATTACAAGGGCTAGGTTGGGCTCCTTAAGGAGGTGAATGAAAAATAAATATTGCTGATCAAGGTGAAGCTAAAAAAGCCCCTCTAGCAACTTCAACAAAGACACAATGTGTGGCAGCCAATTTTTGCTTAAATGCATTTAACAAAGGTGAGATTTTTCTAAAGGAGTTGTAAATTGAAGAGATGAATAAATACATGAAGCTTACCAACATTTGATATGCAAACTTGGCTATGCTAACTATGAGGAGGCCAAGAACATAGTTGAGGAGGCCAAGAACGAATGGCGCATACATCCTCCATTAAGAGGATTCTATTTTCTCTTGTGAGTTAGCTCATATCTTGGTTCACCCTCGCCAGCTGTTCTCTTAGCTAGTGGATGCTTTCTTCTAGGATATTTTTGTATTTTTCTACAATGGTCAACCTTATATTGTCAACAACAAGTTATTTGTTTTCTTCTTATACTACGGAGAGTGCCTTAGCATGTGCATATGTTTGTGCATCTACTATGAAGGCATTCCACATTACTTTCTTCTTCTCCCTTATCATTTGTTTATTCTACTCAATTAGGTTATTCATCTACTCTACCCTAAACTATTCTATCTCGTCAGGTGCAACAAATTGTGTGGGATCTCTATGTTTAGCTCTTAGGGTTGTGAGCTCTTCTTGGAGTCTATGGATTTCTGCTTTTTCATGTTCTACCCTAGTTTCTAGCATGACCAATTTTCCGTTGGTAGTGATTAATTCTGACTGTGCTGCAATGACATCACTTGGGATGTCGAAGAGTGTTGTCATTACTTGCCTAGTCTAGAGTAGTTGATCAAGCACATCTTCATGGTAAGTAGGAGTCATCAAGATTCTGGCTAACATCTGAGCATCTTTGGCTCTAATTAGATTTACCAGTGACATAACAAGTATGTTAAAAAATTCTTTGATGTGATTTGTGATCACCTCTACTACTCTCGCTACATCATAGTGCTACATTCCCACAACTATGGATCCTTATCCAATCTCTAGCACCACTTGGAATGATGCAACATTCTTAGAGATCTATTGTGACCATTGGTCCCCTCCTCTTGACTATAGTGAAATTTTCCCACTTCTAAGATCTACTAAAACTGTAGGTTGTATGAAACTATCGATAACTCTATAGAGATTGGCTTCCTTCCTTGTTTCCTAGCTAATGGTCTTTGCCATCTATTGCAGATGACTCATGGATGGTCTATAGTTTTACGACAGTGGCAATGGAACTTGTTGTTGTTGTTGCTATTGTTACTTCTATTTTTCTTTTTATTGCTACTATTGTTGTTGTTGTTGCTCCAATTGTTGATCTTGTTCTTGTTCTTATTCTTATTGCTCTTCATCCTGATCCTTTTTGGGTGGTGCTAGTTTAAGCAACTCAGAATATTAAAGCATTCTAGGCATTCCTAAAAACATCATTGATGTATCTCAGGATTCTAACTCTCTTGCATAGCTTCCTAATAAGGTAAGGGAATGAAAGTATTGGCTTTCCTACCTTCCTTTCTTCAAACTGCATCTAGATTTCCATAAAGTAGAGTTATGCAATATTAGCATTGTATTTTCCCATCAAGATCACACTTCCCCTAGTCCCACATTTGGACAACCTATTTAGTCCTTTGGTTAGGACCAAGTGATACGTGCCAATTTTGAAATAGATTCACTTCTTCAGAGTTAGCTCACTATATCCCTTATCTTCCTTTCCATATGCCCATTTGGCCATAATTTCCTAGTTTTAGCATTTGATCTTGTGGATAGATGTGTTATTTTTGCCCCTTCATTTGGTATGTCCAGAGCTTCTATCATTACCTCGATTGAGTATGGGACTAACACTCCTTCAATGTTGACTATAATGCCCTCTTCCTTATTGTGCTAAAATTGATAGGTTTTCCCAAGGTACCATTCGCCACTATCAAATAAGAGAGGCCACAATGGCAATGCCTTAAGTTGTGTCTTTATTGCTTCTGGAGTAAATTCCATGAATGGGCCAAAGTTCATCTCTACAATGACTGTGGTTAAAATTGACGTCTCTTGAATGGCTTGGAGGTAATCTTGTGACAACATGAGATGTTGTCCTTGCTCTTGTGGTTCCTTTGCCTCTCATTGGGTCAATTGTCCCATAGTAGGAGTTTCTTGAGGAATACTAAATGATTCGGCTTCCTACTTCTCATGTTCTGGTTCTTATCGTTTGGTTTGGCCTCTTGGTTATTTGCTTGCACCTTGTGAGGGTCCTACTTATGCTCCTCTATTTGGGCCCATCTACAATCAATCAAGGGTTTGGAATTACTAAGGTGTTCTCATATATTCTTAATAGTTCCATACCTTACCCATACTCTTGGTTGTGTTTAGTTCTTAGTTTATTGTGATTGTAGAGTTAGAAAAATTTCAAAAAGTTACCCCATAAGTGTTGATTTTCTTATAACCATTCACAATTATCTATTCTATTCATATTTGTAACTTGTAATGAAGATTATGGTTCCCTAAGAGCATTATTTAAGTATTCTGGCATTAATATGATTGATTTTTTAATTAAATTTTCAAGTTTCCTTTCATCCTTACACTTAAAATGCCTTCCAAATGTTAGTAGTTTTTGAAACAATGGCTTGGGAAAGCTTCGAGGTCAAAGCTCTTTGATTGGAAAGAAAAATTGCCAAAACTCTCTTGGCTACTCAAATGAAAAATGAAAAAATTTGACTAAGTCCCCTTAGTATATATATTTTTTAAGGATTTGATATTAGACCCCAAATTTTTTCAATTTTCATGAAGTTTTCCGGGTAAAGAGAAATTCTCTATAGATGTGAGGAAGGTTTAAAGTAGAATCAAAGTGTCTTGGATGATAGATGATGCATATTTCATCAAACATTTGGCACAAATAGTGTATAAAGACGAAATCTTAGGCTATGAAAGTTTAGATGATGGATAAGAAGGTGATGAGCACCGAGATACCCCTATGCCCAACCATACAAATTACAAAGCATTCACGCATGATTTGATCAAATTCTATGAACTCTATAGTTTTTGGTGTAGTAGTTCTCTAGGAAGTAAACTTTACATTGAGGACATTCGTTGTTTTCCCAACTACACTTGTGAAGTTTCAAGGGTATGGTTTAAGTGTAATTGAGGTACATGATTTTTGTCATTTTATATTTTATTGTTTCAATGCTTAAAATAAACAAGATAGAGAATAAAGTAATTTAACACCTAGTTTAATCTTATGAGCTAACTACTATTCAACTAGTCCTAACATAAGTATCTAGTCCCACTTGTCGTACACATCCTAAACATGTAAAACATTGCTGAGTTACCAAGCGTTAAGCATTGCTAGGATTACCAAACATCATATGCATGCTCAAAGCAGTCGTACTTATGTGTTTACTTAATTGCTATTTAGCTTATCTCCCTTAACTACTTAATTCACTTAATTATTGAAAAACATTGAATAAATAGCTAAAAACATTAAATGCATGAATAAAATATTTAAACTATCTAGAATGCTACAAGGTTTATTAAGAAGTTCATCTTTATTACTGCACACACTATCGTGCTCAAGTACAATAGTGCTTGAATAAAGATTTGTACACTCAATGACTCCTACTATGGGGCACTTAGGGAAATATTCTAACTTTTGAATGGAAAAACTACAAGAGGTTTGCTACACTATGACAAACTGATGCTTAAACATAGCGGATTGGTATGTATTTATAGGCAAGATAGACCCTATGTTGACAGGGCCACATCAAAGCATGAAATGATGCATCGACAGGCCTTAGTCAATGGGGCCTACTTAATAGGGCCTATTTGATGAGGCCTCATCAACGCAGCGAATCTGTGATCCATCATAGCCCCACAACTCAATGAAAACTTATCCTTGAGTTCTTTACAAAATTAGAAAAGTATGGGATTATTGACTAACATACAACTCAACAAAAGTACATGACAAAACTGAGTGTCTAGATGTATAGATCAACAAAATTACAAACTTGGGTGTTCATGACACAAAATTAAATACCAAGAAAAAATCCTTTTTACTCAAGCTACATTTCATCACCATAAACTTGACTTTGCATCTAAGGAAAAATACTTAACCTTTCAAAAACAAAATTGATTATGTTATCTTTATTTGGTTTATGTATCTTTATTTTGAAAATTTTCACCGAACAAATATTGCTTGATATAAAGCCATATAGCCTACAACTTATACCTTGTATGTTATATATATATATATTTGTTCTTGTATATACTGCTATAATAATACCTGTTGGATTGTTTTTCTTTAAGAACTTATATATTTTTTAAAATTTAAATTTACATGACAGAGTTAATTACTTTTACGGGTAAAAAAAATGTCACAAGCAGTTACTTAGAAAATCGCTCACCGCTGCTGCTACCCATTAACTTGACACCGTGGTGACAACGGACAAAGGCTAATATCTTTTTTTTTTCGGTGCCCCTCTTAAATTTTAAAGATTGATCGCGCACGTTTTCAGTAAACCACACTAGTTTTTTTTTAAAACAAAAACAAAAAACTTACCCCGCATCCCAAGCTTTCTCTGTGTACGTTCCTTTTCTGAAACATTATTTTGAAATAGAAGAAGAAGAAAGCGGAATTTAGTACCACATCGATTATCTATTTAAAAAACGCATCGGCTCAGTGAGAAAAAGCAATCTTTCGTTGGACAAGGTTTCCGATACTTTTTAAAATTAGAAGGGTTTCGATCCGAGACTTTCTAAAACTTGAAAAAATAAATGGGATTGAAGGGATTTTACATGGAAAACCTCCCATATTTCTGAAAAGAGAACGGCTATAAATTTAAGTTCACAAAGCACTCGGCATCATCATTCAACAACCATATACGCAGTACGCAGCAACAATTGAGAAGAGAGCGAGTTCGCTGAGCCTGTGATGGATTTCGAAGCCGAGGACGCCATGGATGTGATGGATTTTGCAGCCGAAGCCATGGATGTGAATACGCAGTGTGACCCAGAATCGGAAGCAGCAGCAGCAAGAAGTGTGAATTCTGCAACTGATTTGAGCACTGAATTGCAACTCATGAAGCAGAAGATGCAGCAAATAAAGCAGCAGATGCAGAAGACCCGAGCAAAATTGACAGAGCAGTTGAAACATAAAATGAAATCTGATAACAGCGGACAAGTTAACAGCCGATCAATTTACGTGGGCAACATTGATTACTCTTGCACTGCCAACGATATTATGAATCTGTTCGGATCATGCGGAGCCATCAAAAGAATTACCATCCCTAGCAACTATGCAGGTCAACCAAGAGGCTGTGCTTATGTTGAGTTTTCCGATGCTGATTCAGTGGAGAGTGCTCTTGCTTTGAATCATTCTGTGATTTGTGGAAGGCATATTCATGTTTTCAGAAAGCTCATCAACTGCCATGCTGCCATGAACCAAACTGCTGCTGTGAATTCAGCACTTATACGTCGGAGAAGACAAAGACAGGTAGGAGGCCCTTACAATGGAGTTGTCAGTTTATTTTGCCGAGCTGCCAAACGTCCCAGGCAGCTGAATTAAGTATGTATGTATTTTTGCATGCAGAATATGGCCCACAGAATTTACAGGCAAACTTACTGTACACTATCATATTTGTTAACTTGGTGTAGACTTGGGAAAGGAACTTTTCATATTTCCTCCCTGGCCGTTTCCCATTTTTAAAGTTTGTTTTGAAGTCTCTTAACCTTTAATCTGAAGATAGGTTACTGGTTGCTTAATTTGCTTCTCATGCCATATATATTATTGGATAAGAATAACCATGATAATAATGATAACATTGTCAAAGATGTTTTTGGGTTATTTCCAGACGTAATTTTACGCCAGATAGTCCATAGAAGCTTTGGTTAATATTGATTTTACGCACAATTTTTTAAAGTTATTCGGCATCTGTCTGAGGTAAAAGAGATGAAACCTAAATTCTCTTAATCAAATATTTAAAACATAAATTCTTTCTATAAAAAACCACGAAGTTGATGGTGAAAGGAGTTTGATTATATCCATGAAAATAATATAAGCATATTGATAGCATATTGATAGCGGTTACTCTAATTATTAGAGTGGTTATTATTAAAGCGGTTACTCTGGTGGTTATTCTAGTAGTTATTCTAATTATGAGCAGTTACTCCCAAGTCTATAAATACAGTGCCTAGGCGCACAATTGGGACGAATGTTTTTAACAGTCAAGTAGCGAAACTCTTGTAGTCTGTTTGAAAGTTAGAATATTTTCCAAGTGCCTGCAGTAAGAGGTCTAAGTGTGTACGGATCTTTATTCAAGCATTTATGTACCTAAGCACACCATTGTGTTGGCAATAAAGACGAGCTCTTTGATTCATCATTGCAACACTTGATATTTGTTTTCTTATGCATTTCTTTTATTTTATTTTCTTATGCATTTATTTTATTTTATGCACTCTACATTTATGTTATTAGCACAACAATTCATTTTGATCAATTAAGCAAATCATTAAATTATACAAGCACGACCCCTTCGAGCATACGTGTGACACTTGGTAGCTCAGAAACGACTAGCGTTTGATAACCTAGCAGTGTTTGCACGAAGTTTAGGATGTGTTTGGGAAGTGAGAACGGTTATTTGTGTTAGGCTAGATTAGATCATAGTCTACTTAGCAATTAATTACTCTCACTTTCATTCTTATTTACTTAGTTTTTATTTACTTTAATTGTTGCTTATTTATTGTTGTCTATCTAGTTAATATTTCCTTTATCGTCAAGTACACTTCCCTTTGATAATGCGGAATGAGTATGACTTAATCACAAACATTTAAGTGTAACTACTTGGTAACCTAGTAGCGTATCTAGTAGTGCTCAAGTAATGTGTGCTTGAAAATCCCAAAATTAGTACATGAGGTCCAAGATGCATATCGATGATTAAGGATGGATGCTCATCGCACCTAGGCTAGTTTAGATTTTACTTTATATTGCCTATTAGCTTAATCAAGATTGTTTTCCATTGTCTCTAGGAGTAGGCTAGTTTAGAATCACATCATACACCTCACTCTGAACTAACCTATACGTGACAAAGCAAATACTAGTCCAGGTGGGAAGACAACAAACTACGATCAACGTATAATTGTCTAGGTGCCACAACTAGTCTGCCTGCAGAGCTCAATCGGATCACGTGTATATGCTTGTATTTATATTGTTGAGCGTAGGGGTACCTCACTACTCATCATTAGTGCCATTGCTAGGGACAGTGCTAGTTATCTAGATTAGTTATATCATACAAGATCACTATAACAGGGTATTAACAATATATCTTTCAAACAAAGAAATTAAATTCAGTTAAGTCACACACAATTCACAACCATGTCTCTTTCACAAGATAGTGATAACACAACATCTAGCGAGGCAATTCATTGCAGAACCAACAAAGAAGTTTGGAGTACTCAATCTTATGCAGTAGTTTCATATGTTCATAGATACCCAACGATCTCAAAAACTTTTATCGTCCAACTCAGACACTTCTAGTGAAGATGGGACATCCCCTAGAACGAGGAGGCCCGTAAGGTCTAGGACCTTCTCAATGAGTAGCAAGAATACATCAAGGGATGATTGGGAGACTTACAAAAGTCATGATAAGTTTTCCAGTTTCCTCTCTTTCTCTACTCTTTCGATGTTGGGTTGTGACACAGATGACTATTCCTCAAGGGGTCAGCATAGAAATAAAAATCAAACCCACAGGCAAAGTCAGGAATGCCAACATGAACAAAGACAACATCATCCCAACTTACAAACTCATAACCTACTTAGTGACAATGAACCCTTGTTGGCCACTAAGAACCTAATGCATATACAAGAGGCTTTTCGAATTTCCCATAAGCATCGCAAGGAAAGTTGTCTACCTAAGCTTGATTTAAACAACTTTCCTAATTTCTTAGGAGGCTATGATTCAGATCCGCAACATTATTTACAAGCCTTCTATGATGTCTGTGTATGGAACAATGTTAAGAATGGATGGCAAAGGCTTAAGCTCTTTCTTATGACACTCGTTGGCCAAGGTAAAGTGTGGTATAGGTCTTTAAAATCAAATTCAATTTGACGTTGGCCTACAATGGTGAACCTCTTCAATGAAAGATATCAAACCTATGCAAGAGTGTCAGCCTTGAGGAGACAAATCCAAGAGTGGAAACAAGGGCAACATGAACCCTTGGACATGGCCTTAGAAAGATACTACTCTTTGTTAAACAAATGCCCAGGCCATGGTTTCTCCGAGGAAAGGCTAATCTATCACATCATGGATGGGCTCCATAATGAAACAAGGGAGATCCTAGGGATGTATGCCCTAGGTCAACTATATGAACTATGAACCCATCAATTCCAAGAGCTTATTAAGCAAGTAGCCAAATGGGAGAATATTGAAAAATCCTAATAGGACCAAACTCTTGAAGCAACAAAGGTCCATAATCATAAAGAGGAGAAATCAACTCACCTTGAGGAGGTGGAACCATTTCTACCTTTGCCAATACTAAAATCACTAGATGAAATTGAGGCAAAGGTCAACAATATGATGGAGTGGGTAGATGAAAAATGTAGAGAATATGCAAACATTATTAGAGGGAGACCCACACAAGATAACTTTTATGACCAAAACAAATAGAGAATAACAAACCTAAAAACATGAAAAAACACCATTTGACAATCAGAAAGAAGGGATGAAAAAAATAAGGATAGGAGCTCAACCGCAAGATATAAGTATCGATGCAATGTTTGGCTATACTATCATCCAAAAGGCCAATGCCCAATCTTGTTAGATCTACAATAGCATTAGGGAAGAATGTTACATCTAGATTTCTTACAGAAGTACATGGTTAGGCACATTCTTGTTCCATAATTTTATTGGAAATCCCACAACTCATTGTACTATCCATGGACAAATTCTTACTGGCCTCAGTATTGTGCTCAACCGCAGTGGCAAAACCCCCAGTCATGGGGGAGGCCATCACCAAATTGGCTACACCCTTCATACCATCTGAAACCAAATGCTTATCATGTTCAACACCCTATTTCTTATATTGAATCAACATCCTATACTTCACCTTGTCGTTATCACTCTCCCAAGTATCATCAACCCATGTCCTCTCCTATGAGATCACCACCTGATGTTCCTTATACTTCTCCTTACTCTCAATACTCTCATCCTTCACCTCCTCCTACATCACCACCAGTAGTACCAAAAGGTTTTGCACCGCAACACCAACCCATGAACATTACTTGTGTTGCTACTGTCAACAACAGTGGGACGTCACAAGCATCCTTCCTTTAGGTATGGTTGTAGAAAGAGACAACACAATTCTAAAACCACTACATCCTCCAACTTAGCACAAGCCCAACACTGTGATACACCTTCCTCTTCAAACACAACACCTCCTGTTACCTTATCTAGGCCACCAATTAATACTCCAACAACCATGCAACCAAATGAATATAACCATGAGAGGAGACATATCGATCCATGCATGCCATCTTATGGTCACTAGTGCCATGGTGGGTCAGCTTCTTATCACATAACCACATCTTATAATCTACCCCACTATGCCTACTTTAATCAAGTGTGTGAACTCCAATTTGGGTACATTTCTACCACCACACCAAAAGACGCCCAGTGGTTTGAATATGACCAGATCCCAATATTTCCAACATGCATGGATCCAAATTTTCCATTTATCAATCCTAGCCATGATCAAATGTTTAGTCAGGGGGGTTACCCCCATTCTAATTTCTAGGATTCTTAAGTATCTTTTGACTTTTTATTTTATACATTTTTCGTTTTACAACTTTTTGTTTTCATATTATTTGTTTTACATCTTTTTATTTTTCAGGATTGTTAATATTTTCTAAGTTTTTGTTTTGCACCATCATTAGTATATTTAATATTTATTGAATACTCTTTTACTTTCTTTATATTTTCTTATGTTTGGTATAATTCTCTACTCTTTTTGCTAATAAGGTGGCAAGTACAATGGTAATGCACTACTTGATGGTGGTATGCTTTATTTATAATTTGATTGTTG
>MNCI01001838.1:2038-23432 GCA_015680685.1 Gnetum montanum
CAAGAAGCTTGAGTCTCGTTTTAATGTGCATTACGCCTTCTTCATAGCCTGCCTTCGGCGTTTTGCTGAGTTTCTGGTCGTCCAAAGGAATGGGGTCTGGGTATAGAAAGACCGAGGCCAGCTATCCAGACCTTGGATTACCCATATCCTCAGCACTACCCGTGGGCAGGATCCACCAGAAGGGATCGGGAAGTCATTGTCTATAACGATCAAGGGGTTGGCGACGTCTCGGCTGCGAGGCCCCGACAGTATAGGTGGGATAATGCCTACGTACACTGGCGATGCCTCACGGGGAAAACGTCTGGCGGAGGAAATCATGGAACCTGCAGCTCGGAGCAAAAGACTTTGTATAACCGAGGCTTCTGCCGAGCCTGGGAGCGGCGCAGGTCGAACTATGGCGATCAAAGTTCAGCGGAGTAAGCCTCCGCCTGGTAAGCGTGAAGGAACCGTATTACGCAATGCTTGTTTGAAATGTTTGGAATGATATACTAAGGTGTTGTGATATGACCAGTGAAAATTACAGAGGAACTGACCCCTGAGACAGGGGCAGTAGTACTAAGTCGTGGGGAAGGGGCCTCAGTTTTAGAAAAAGAGGTCCCACCTGTCGAGACAAGCATCGTACAAACTCATGTGCATGGGGAGGCCCCAGCTACTGGAACCAGCGATGCACAGACTCAAGTGTGTGAAGAGGAAAAGGAGGCAGAAGATGTTGGCGAAGTCGCCACTGTCACCGATAGAGGTAATGTGTGTGTTAGCACGTTTGCAAGATTTTGTAAGTAGATGAAGTTTCTAACTGGATTACGCTACAGGGGAAGAGGATGTATCCACATCTGTTGCTGTGAATAGAGCGTGGAGAGACTTCCCTGACAAATTTGCCTTCATGGAAGGCGTTGTCAGTGACATGATCGAGCGCCTGGAGCACGTCAAACCTAGAGCTGGTACATTATGGTTGTAGTAAGTTTGTGATATTACATAGTGGTAATGTGTCACCAACATTGATGGTTGTTTCTGTTAGGAGCTCACCTCCGATGGGATCCCACGGAACCCATTGATTTGGACACAGTGGAGCCACCATCCGATGAAGCAGCCGTGCCATGTCACATTTATGAGGAAATGCGTAAATGTGCATTATGCTCGACACGCTCCTTATGGGAAAGTAAGGGCGTAAATGAAAATTTATGGAAAAGGCTGCAGAGGTCGGAGTAGAGGGTTGAGTCTCTGACCAAAGAGGTCGGAGACTTAAGATCACGGTGCGACTTCCTACAGGTGCGAGCGACAGGGGATGAAGACTGGCGTACCGCTGTTGTCGATTACTCCTATTATTGGACCGCCATCAAAAACAGTGTACAGACTAGTCGAGCGTTGGTAGAGCAGCGGATGCAGATAGAACTCCTAGCTTAGAAAAGCCTGGATTGGAGGGATTATTGTGTGTGTGTGCAAGAGTCGGGGCAGAAGGAGAAGGACCACAAGCACTTGTATAAGTGTGAAAGCATCGCTTATCGCAAACTTTATCACGATTCTGCCATCAAAGCCCAATCCCTGGAAGTCTTCCTGGACGTGATCGGAGCATCAGAAGCCTTCAAGAAGTTTGAAGAGCAGGTGACTGTAAGTTCGTCTCCAGAAAGGGAGATGACTCTCCCTGGGGGTCAAAGGACAGTCCCTATGTTCTTCCCTGATCCGCCCTGCTGGACTAGCATGGAGAAAGGGAAAGTGAAGGCTGGAGCTGCCTTGGGAGAGGATGTGTGGCCAGATCTAATGGAGGAAGAGATTATGAAGCGCCTGTGGGCTGGCCTGGAGAAGCTTCCCTATGCTGCGGAAGCAGGGCCATCATGAGTAAGCTTCTGCGTGACTAAATCTAAATTCTCTAATTGTTTCATCAAGGCTTGCCTTGCTAATATCTTTTCTTCTTTTGTATCTAGGTACCAGAAGAGGATAGAGAAGATGAGCCAGTCGAGGAGTTAGCAGAGGAAGCAGCAGAAGCAGAAGAAGAAGCAGAGGAAGAGGAGGAGCGCAGCGATGAAGAACGTCCTCCCGTGGAGCCAGTGCCGGAACGAGGACCTCATGAAGAGGAAATTCTTCGTGAAAGAATAATTCCCAGAAACGACGACCCACTGGAGGATGATCCACTAGGGCTGGATCCGGACTTAAGAGACACTGGCGACAGTGGCAGTAGAGGAAATGCGTAATTGTGGTTTACGCATAGTTTTATTGATGGTGAAGTGAAGTATTATTTTATGAATGACTGAAAAGATGCGTTATAAGACCTGGTGGATGTTTCAAATGTTAATTATTTTTTCTTTTTTGGCTTTTATGCTTTTATCAGCACAACGTAAACGTAATTATTAAGTATTTCGCCTAAGTTATGATGATAGAATGTAATGGCTAGTTTAAGGCCATCGCGGGCCGTCATATGATTCTGCGTAAACTAGCGACTAGTTTAAGGCCTTTGCGGGCCATGCCTGCGTAATCAAGCGTGAATAGTCATAGCGTGCAATCCTGCGTAACTAGTTTAAGGCCGTTGCGGGCCATAGCCTAATACGCATAAATGACAATGGTATACAATTCTGTGTGACTAGTTTAAGGCCGTTGCGGGCCATGGGGTAACTACGTGATATAGAAAGCATAAATAGTATGAGTACAGTAAATTGAATAACATAAAAAATGACAAGCGTAAACTCCGGAAATGAATGTAGCGTGAAAATGTATGACACAAAACTGCTAAGTATGAACCATGATAACTTACTAAGAGATGATAACGAACGCAAGGACCATCGTTCAACCATTGATACACAATTGTCTCTTGATGGCCTTTACATTGAGCGTTGCGTAAGGGTGAGGAAACTTATCGTTTGACTCTTCTACGCTGCCATCCTGAAATGGCAGGTCGGCCCAAGCTAGACCGTCATCATTGCTGTCAGTTTGTTGAGGGGTTTGGAGACGGGTTTGATTATCAGTCGTTTCTATCTCTGAACCCCGTTCTTCTTCAATGTTATTGACAGTCGTGGGGGTGATTTCGTCACCGCGTATCACAACCTCCCCTATGGCATAGGGAAGGTGTATCGGTGACGAAACCGCCCTCAACTAGGCTAACCACGACCTCCCCAAGATCAGGTTGAACCCTGGCATCTCCTCGACGACTAAGAAAGTGGCCTCTATTGGGAATTGATCCCCCGCCATAAACTCAATACGCACCATCCCCTTAACTTGAACCTGTGCCCCGTTGAACGATTTTACGCAAGCCATCGTCGTAGGCGTGATCTGGTCGACCAGACCCAACCTATCCATGATGGAATAGGGAATGACTTTGGTAGCTGCGCCATCATCTACGTGCACTCTCCAGATCCGATATTGACCGACCTAGATGGTGATGAACATAGGTTCAGTTGTGACCTAACCTTTCTCAGGATCGTCTTTGATAGACTCATCGTGGAAGGTCAGCGAGATAGGCGTAGGTTGCTCAGCTTCGGAAGGAAACATGACAGCATGTATCGCTTCCTCCTCCACTAGCAAGCTTTCATCCACTGATATGGATGTCAGCATGCGAACCATAGCCTCACGGTGCTCTCGAGACGTCATAAGCAGGTCATAAAGGCTCAGGATTGTGTTTTTTTGTTTGAGAGCCTATTTAACTTACGTAAATGCATCGAGGAGGTCCTTCTCTCGGCTAGGTTGTTTATCCCCCTTGTCCTCTTCCATTCGGCCCAAGAGACGAATCTCCCGAGGTAGAGCAATGTCAGTCGGGGGGTTGTTCTTTTTCTTGCCAAGGGAAGGCGGTTGTGTTTCTGCACCTTTATCCTACCCCTGAGGTACAGGCGAAGGCACAGAGGCCAGGGGCCTAGGCTTAGGGAAGCCGAGCGTAGAATGGTATTTCGTTGCGTTAACTGATGTGTCCTTTCCCTTTCGCTTGGGAGGTGACGGTTGACGCTTTTGGTTGGAGGTCTGCCCCTGCGTGAGAGGAGCAGCCTGTGGTTTTGACGCCCTAATAATGAAGGGCGCCTTAGGCGTGGGCGCGGACGAGGCCGCGGCTTGACTGTCGCTGCGTGACTGAGGGTGTATCCAAGAAGGTGCCCGTATAATGAAGGTTGACCTCGAGACCCCACTGGCTGCCGATGAAATGGTTGGCCCCCTTTGTGAGCTAGCAGGGACATGCAAAACAAAAGGCTGTTCTGGCGGTTCCCTCCTCTCACTGTCCGTACTCACCACAGTGATCGTATAAGGATCATCGTTTGCGTTCAACGGGTCCTTATATATGTGCAATGTTTGGTTTTCTGGACGCGTCAGGTTGTTGCTGTCTAACTTGAGCGAACCATCATCCAGCATACGTTGAATGTCGTCTTTCAACGCCCAGCAATAATTTGTATCGTGACCACACAGCTGGTGGTAGTCACAGAAACGGTCTAGCCTGAAAGATCTCGGAACTGGTGGTTAGTTAGGTAAGGCTAAAGAAGGGTTCTTCAGCAGTTCACAATGACATCTGCGACGCTTCAGAGCCTCCTCGGACACCTTCTTAGGTTGAATGTGCCCTGCCCCTAACAGTTGTTTTAGCAGTTCGGAATGCTTTACAGGTAATGCTGTGTACTTTGAGCAATCCTTACACTCAAAGTTTGGCTTAGGCTAGGGGGGGCCCTTCAGGGGCAGTTGTGTCTTGGCTGGTGCCGGCACCAGCCGTGGTTTCAGGAGGCACCGTAGGTGCCTTCTTGTTCTTAGTCTTTGTACCTTCAGTCATCACAACTACTGTCGTTGTCGCTGCTTTACCTTTGTCTTTGCTCTTGTTATGTGCATTCCTGTATGCGACATACGCCAAGTCCTTGCTAGCCTCCGCAGCATCTTGGATGCTTCTAGTTTGAGCGAAGGCCTGGTGTAGAGAATTGGGGGAAAGATAATATAGCTTTGACTTAATAAATTCGTTGACTGCTCCCTTGAATATAGCCAACAGATGTGAGTCCGTGATCGGCTCGCAGATCTCATTCAAGGTAGCATTCCATCGTTGTATGAACTTTTGGACGGCCTTAAGCGGGTGTTGTTTCACTCCCATGAGCTGATCCAATGTGACTTCCGGTTTCAAGTTGTATTTGACGCGGGTCAGAAATTGGTTCAGCAGCTCTTCCAAGGTTGAGATGGAAGAGCGTGGGAGGGCTCGGTACCAATCCAAAGCTTTCCCTGTTAAAGACATTGCAAACACTCGGATGATGGTGTGTGGCCACTGTTGCAAGAACAAGGACTCAGACCTAAACGTGACCAAGTGAGCATTGGGATCTCCCTCCCATTGTACTTGGTGAAATGAGGTAGGGAAATCCCTGGCGGCAACGACAGCATAGGGACCGCTGGACTAATTGGATCATCCTGGTAAAAGTCCATGATCTGAATGGTATCAGAACCAGCGGCTTTGAGGCGTCGAACCTCCTCGGTGAGAGTCTGTATAAGCTGGAAGGCCTGGTCCAGACCTGTTGACGGAGGTGTCTGTGCAGAAGGCATAGGAGGTTGGACTAGGAGGGCGGCGCTAGGGAACGAAAACAATGGGAGAGGTTGGCTGGCTGCTTGTGGGGCGGGGATCCCTGCAGGCGGAGGGGCCTGCGAAGACCACCACCCGCCGGTTTGCGAAGAGGGGTTAGTCACCGCCTGCTGCATAAGATAAGGATAGATATACTGCAGGACCACCTGTGGAACTTGCGTTGCGGGTGCAACGGAGGGTTGCACACCATACAGCGCAGACTGGTTGTGTTGCGCTGCAGGGTTGGACCATTGACTTGCGGCAGGCTGTTGGACGTATGTTTGTGGCTGAACAGCTGTGGTGATCTGTTGAGTTGGAGGGGGCGGGGGCGGTAAAATCTGCGCTGGGCGAGTTGTTAATATGGTGTGAGGTTGTATCTGAGGGATGAAATGGGGCGCAGCGGTCGCCAGGACCACCACTAGGATGCTAAGTACCCACGGTGACAAAACCGCCCCCATGTTATTATGGGGTATTTGTACTTGCAACCCAGACGGCTGCGCAGTGGCCTGCAGAAGGACAGGGATGTGCATCTGTGTCGTCATGGCTGTGTTAAGAGAGGCAGCCTCTCCGTTGAAAGGAAACAGGGGATTTACGTACGTATGGGGGCTCAGAGTATGGAACGAATGTTCCGACTAGGCTGCCAATTCGTCCTCCTTCTCCTCCCCATTCTGGGATTCAACCATAACCTGTGCAGCCTGACTCTTGGCCATGACCAACTGTGTGATGAGTTCATGTTGATGTTCGGTCAAGGAAATAATGTCGTAAGCTGTTGGTTTGAAATCATGGCCCCGTCGGTGGACCACCTCAAAGTTTCATTTCGCTTCGACTTCGGCTCGGCTAAGAGCCAGCTTTGCCTGGATCTTAACACATATAAAGTTGTATTCTTCAGAGGTTATGACCGTGAAGACGGGCTCTTTTCCCTGAAGTCTCAATGATCGATGCAATGGCCCCTGAGATCCTGTTGCGCCAGGAGCTGGTCTGGTGACCGCGATAGGGTTCACAGATGTGGCACCCAAATCGGCAGGGACCATGGCGGTTGTGGTCGTGTACAAGAAATCCATCAAGTGATGAGATTAACGATAACTGGTAATCGGATCTAAGAAATGACTGGCAACAAAAGCACGAATAGGCTTTCTACCCTGTAGGATTCCAAAGAAATCGTCCTTGCGACTGATCTACACCAAACGATTTGCCGTAAAATTCCCTAGAGGTATTACGTCTACGGTTTAGGGTATGGATTGCTAACAGGGCTACCCGAAATGTTCGAATCGGAGCCTAGGCCCTCCTTCTAGCGCCAGAAAACTGTAACAATGGAAAATGTCGGCAGCTGGAAAATACCAAACAAAATCCCGCATACACAGTTTTAACCGTGGATCCGTGCGAGGGCTATGCTGGAAAAACGAATTTGCGGCGCCCTGAATGGTCTTGTCGATCAAACAGGAACTTACTAGTCAGTAAACCGATGGAGATAACGAATATCTCGTGGAACCATCTGATTCGAGGAATCGCAAAATGAGGGGAAAAACGACGTAGATGAATTGTAACGATGATAACGCTAAACACGATAAGAGGAGACTAATACAAGCGAAACGCGTAGTCTCAAGATCTACGCTTTGACTTGAAAGATGTATATTTATATATCACGTTACACTGGGGAGACCCCGATTACTTGATGTAAAGCAAGCACAAAACAACAAGAAAACTGTCCAAACAGAAGTCTGATCTACCTTATGGGCCAAAGCTGGGATGCAAGGAAGGTCAAGCTCTGACGTGTATCGATCAACTGTTTTTGACCAATAGAGCCTGCGAACCATGCAAGATGATCCCACGATCTTGGATCTGCTTCTTTCGCCTTAGGTAGTTTCTGTTTAGGATCGTCAATGGTCACTGATGGAGAAAAGCTGTGTTGCCGATGCTCAAGCAAACTGTGCTCTCTTTCTGCCGGAAGGTAGTGCTGTCAACAATTGCCAAAGTGCTACCCTCTCTGTCTCTACTCAAAGTGATAAGTGCTCCTATGCTCAGAAAAATGTCCCCTTGCCTCTTTGATTTGCCAACCTTTGTATCTTTGTCAACTGGGGTATTTATAGGCTGCAACGTCCTATGGAAAAGGCGCAACCCTGATGACGTGTGTCCCGAATGTTTCGGATACTGTTGGTCTGACCATTTTTGTGTCAAACTTCATGACTACGCACAATACGCTTATTTGCGTATTGTGCGTGTAAAGAATAGATGAGCGTCGGGCGTGTTTCAACTATCTTTGGGTTATATTACGCTCATTCACGCTGCGTTGCGTGCACGAGCGTAACATAACATGGAAACAATAGATTCAATCTGTTTTACGCTCGCTTATGCAGCCGCGTGTAATGAAGCGTAAACAATGTCTAGCTTGGCGACGCAATACATTGTGATACGCTACATTGCGTGATGAGCGTATGATGAGCAATCACACTTTCTTAGACTTTTCCTTTGACTGTTTTGGAGCTCATTACGCTGCCGTGCGTAACAGAGCGTAAACCTAGCCTTGAACAAAAGACTTAGCAAAATATACGAGAAGTCACATATTACGCTGCTCAAGCTTCTCCCTATGTCGAAGTAACTAGCCGTCTGATGCAAGACTATGTTTAAACAGAATCACGCTAAGCGCCATTACGCTACATCGCGTGGTATAGCGTAAACAGAGAAAACATAGTAAGATTAGGAATCTGCACAGGAATTTGAAGACTTAATGCTATGCACCTCTTGGTGTTGCTCTGTCTTATTCTCCCTTCTGGAATTCTGACATGCGCCCTTGCCTGAATTACGAATCTTTGCCTGAGGCCGACTTGCAATTTTCACGGTGTTTCATGGACGAGTTATGTTTCACCCATTTTGCCGACCCATGTTTTTTTTATTGCGTCCATTAGGCGAGTTGCGTTACGCCAGCTCATAGACTTGATTGTAATGCAGATGCGGAAAGCGTTTCACATTTTGCATGAGGGAAGTAGATGAGATAGTTAAGGATGGTAAGAAGGGCTAGAGGTAGGATTATGAGGAACATAGGGATGCATTTCTAAGTGGACAGGCTAACTTAAGCGGCCATTTCAAAACATTATCAGTGTTTCACTGCTCAGATGAACGCACCTTTGAACGACATTCTCGTAGCAAGTACCCTGCAACCAAAGAAGAAAAAACAGAGGACACCATTGCTCGTGCAAATCACCAGAGAGGTTGTTGAAACAAGTACCATTTGAGACGAGATAAAGTGAACAGGCCATGAAGGAGGAACTGTAGCATGAGGCTAGAGTCTTCAACATTGACGCTCGGCCCAGCATATCACCGTCAAAGAACATCAGACTCAACGCACCCGACTGGTTATGTAAAGAACCAACTAGGTGAATCTGTGAAGCCAAAGCCTGATAGTGATGATGAGCGGAGGTCCCCAAAGTCGTAGTTGATGCAAACTCCTTTGGGGCTCTGAACGGTGAAACTGATCTCTCAGAGGTGCCACCACTGAAATGGGTGCAGTGACGGCATCTCCGAGGGGTCAGTAGTATGCCTTTCAGCATATCCGAGGAATCAGCAGAATGCCTGTGAGGTAGTGATGTTGGGGCTGTCCCAACATCCCACTCCGTTCATTTTGCAGCCGCACAGAGACGATGACGCTCGCTTGATTGACATGGTGGCGGTCTTGCAGGTTCCAGTTTTAAGTCCTGGTAGACTGTCATTGCTGGTTTTAAGTCCCAGCAAACCATGGTCCCAGTTTAAAGTTTGGGCGGACTGAAGAGCGCTAGTTTTACGTCGTAGCGGATGGTGGTAGAGCTGATTTATGGTCTCAGCAGACTGTGCTGTGGATGCCAGTTTCATGTCGTGACCCAGGGACAGATCTATGCTAGTTTTACGTCTCAGCAAACGGATACTCACCTGTGCCAGTTTTATGTCCTGGTAGACAGCCAGTGCCAGTTTTGCATCGTGGCGGACGCGTGCAGGAAATCCCAGTTTTACGTCATGGCGGACCTGTACAACGCTGCCAGTTTTACGTCGTAGCGGACAGTTGCAACTTGCCAGTTTTACGTCGTGGTAGACGATCATTTCCAGTTTAGCGTCGTGGCGGACGTGTGAAGGGAATGCCAGTTTTACGTCGTAGTAGACGTTTGCTGCCAGTTTAGCGTCGTAGCGGACGATCATTGCCATACCTGATGTTAACACTGGAAATACACTTAGATGTAGTACAGCTTCAGATATATATGATTTACAGGATTCGGTAACTCGTTACCGTTGATATCTGCTAGCTTGAATGCACCGTTGCCGTACACATCAGCTACCAAGAAAGGGCCCTCCCAGTTTGCAGAGAACTTGCTTACTGGTTCGTGAACGGCCTTGAGAACTAAATCTCCCTTCTTGATCGGACGTTGTTGAAGATTATGACGATGCTTCTGCCTCTGCTTATCTTGATACTTTTCGATGGTATCAAGCGTCTGTATTCACTTCTCCTCGACTGAATCCAAATCCATGATCCGAGACTTGGTGTGTTGAGCCTCATTTATAATCATGGAGAGGACCATCCGCAGAGAAGGAACCTGTAATTCGAGGGGTAGCACCGCCTCAGATCCATAGACTAGGCTATAGGGCGTACTGTTTGTAGCTGTTCTGCATGTGGTACGATATTCCCATAGCACATATAGGATCTTCTCATGCCACCATCTCTTGTTGTTGTCGAGCATTTTCTTGAGTAGGTTGATAAGGACTTTATTTGTTGCCTCAGCTTGACCATTCGCTTGCGGGTAATAGGGTGAGGAAAAAGATTTTTTGATGCCAAGACTGTCACAGAAAGATTTGGTTTTCGTACTGCTAAATTGTGGACCATTATCAATCACGATAGTAATCGGGAGACCAAATCTGGTTACAATGTTATCTATAATGAAATGACAAATCTGTTGAGACATGATCTTCTGTAAAGGAATGGCTTCTACCCACTTCGTGAAATACTCAGTAGCGGTGATTATGAAGCTATGACCTGCGGAAGATTTCGGTGTGATAGGCCCTATAATGTCTAGTCCCCATCGTTGAAAGGGCCATGTGATCTGAGTCGTGTGTAATTCTGTAGGCGACACATGTATAAGGTTTATGTAACGCTGGCACGTGTTGCACATTTTAACCTTTGTAAGGCAATCTTTTTCCATGTACGTCCAACAATACCCTAAGCGACGGATTTTAGAGGCCATGGCTCGTGGTGCTACGTGTCCTTCGCATAATCTTTCATGAACCTCGTCAACTATACGTTGTGCTTGTTCTTTGTTAACGCAGGTAAGCAGCACTCCATCAAAAGAACGTCTACAGAGGGTACTATCTCCTATGATGACGTACTGCCTAGCCCGCTTGCGAATTGCATTTTTCTACGCGCGTATTAACTCGTGTGGTGGTTCGTCATGCAAGAGGTATGTCTTAATGTTGTCGTACCACTCTGGTGTTCTATCCTCGAGTAGAGAAGATATGTGTGCCACCTGAATGATAAGATCTGTACAATCTGTTATTAATGCAAGACAGGTGTCGAATAGGTGCGACGGCACGTTTAAAGCTAATGTAGCCAGTGCATCGACTAGTGTGTTATCGTTTCGAGGCACGTGTTGGGCATCGATCATTGTGAACTGCTTCAGAAGGTCTTTAGTCATATCGCAGTAGGGCTATAAATGTACAGCCTTGCAGGCGTAGACTCTTGTGAATTGATTTATAACAAGCATCGAATCACCCCTAATTGCCAGGTGTCGAACATCAAGCTCTCTGGTCATTAACAATCCTCTGAGGAGCCCCTCGTACTCTACCACATTGTTCGTACAGGGAAAGGTCAAGCGGTAAGCGTGAAAACACACCTCCTCAGGTGATAGCATAATGACTATGGTGGCACTGCCGCCTCTAACGGTTGAAGCTCCATCGAAATATAACGTTGCTTCAGGGCCTATTAGGACAGGGCTTAGACTATGTACATGCTCATCTAGAAATTCAGGCTCTATGGTTGCCTAACTGTCAATAGGCGATGTTATTAATTGGTCAGCTATCGCTTGGCCTTTCGTGGAAGATTGACCAATGTAATGCAGATCAAATTCTGTCGTGATAGCTTTCCAACAAGCTATTTTACTACTTTCGTACAGGTTATGCGTAATGGCCCTTAGGATGTTATTTTTGCAGATTATGTTGCCCTGGCTACGGAAGAGATAGTGTCTGCACTTTTGAAGCATAAACACTAACGCTAAGCAATTACACTCTACTTTGTTATACCTCATTTCATATGCACATAGAGCATGACTCAAGTAGTAGATGGGTACTTCTGACCCATCATTCCTCTTTTGACAGAGTAATGCAGCTATGGCTACGTCTGATGTTGCGAGGTAAATGTAAAACGGTTGATCCCTTTGCGGTGGGAAAACTGTTGGCAAGCGTTGAAGCTCTTGTTTCAAGCTGTCAAATGCACGCTGACAATCATCTGTCCATTCGAAATTAATCCCCTTTTTAAGCAAATGTTGCATAGGGTGTAATTTATCTCTTAGTTTCGAAATGAACCGCCTGATAAATTGTAACCTCCCTTGCAATCCGTGTAATTGCTTGAGATTTGTAGGGGGTGTCAATTCAACAATGGCTTTGACTCTGTCAGGGTCTACTCGTATACTAGTTTCAGATACCACAAACCCCAACATGCATCTGGTTTTGACTCCGAATACGTACTTCTTTGGGTTGAGCCAGAGGTCGTATTTAGAACATCTTTTAAGGACTAACTCCAGATCCTCTGAATGATCCTCTGACTTTATAGACTTAACAGCTATATCGTCAACATAATCATTCAGTCTCCCTAGGAGGTAATCACTAAAGATGTACATCATAGCTCGTTGATACGAAGCTCCAGCATTTTTTAACCCAAAAGGCATCATGGTGTAGCAAAAGGTTCCCCAGGGTGTCATGAAGGTAGTTGTCAACTGGTGTTCTGGGTTGATGCGTATTTCATTATAGCCTGAAAAGCCATCCATGAAGGATAATAGCGCATGCCCAGCAGTTGTATCCACTAGTTGATCGATACTCGGTAATGGGAAATTATCCTTAATTGTAGCTTTGTTCAAGTCTCGGAAGTCTATGCAGATGCGTATCCCTCCGATCTGTTTGGGAACAACTACAATGTTGGATACCCAGTCTGAGAAATCAACCGCGCAAATAAAACCAACCTGGTACAGTTTAGTGATTTCATCACGTACTGCTAACACGACTTCTGGCTTAATCTTTCGTGTTTTCTATCTAACTGCTTTGATATGGGGATCTAAAATCATGTTGTGTTGTATTAACCTTGGATCTAGTCCCAGCATATCTTTATATGACCATGCGAACACCGTGATGTTGTTCTGGAGGATCTGTCTTATGTTGTCATGTGCCTTTTGGTCTAGTAAGGAGCTAACTTTAAGAGTTTTAGTCTCACCTCTATGCGTAACCATAGAGACCTCGTTAAGGGGGTCTTCGGTTACATCTCCGACTTCCAAATCTAGCGTGCGCGTCGATTGTTCTGGCCAGTCTAGAGATGTTTCTGACGTGGCTATGGTTGCATCATCGAGGACAAGGTTAGTCTCTACTAATGTGGGATCAAGTTGTCTAATAAGTTCCCCATGTGGGCCTGTTACAACTAGGAGCGCAGATAAAGTTTCGTCCATTTGTCAATTGTCCTGCAAAATTGCCAAATACGAAAGTAATTAGAGAGGTGCTAAGTTGGATGCTATAAGTATTTAACGACTAATGGTTGATTTAGTTTAAAAAGAAAAAGGATGTGATGTGACGTTTCTGAGCGTGCGAAGCCAACTAAATTTTGAACCTCATGAACAGCCTGTAATTAATGTGACTTGATTACGAGGAGATAAGATGCAGTAGTTTAGGGTCGTTTCGGACCGTAATGCATGCGATATCTATCGTAATTAATGCCTTGATTCTCGGGTTCCAGCTCATACTAACACCAGCATTTGGGCAAGTCTCGCTGAAATCGGGCGTCAAGTCATTTAATTTCTCATATAAGTAGGCAATTCTCCTTGAAAATAGGCTGTTAGCCATCGCGAATTTGAATTCTCAGCTGTTACATAGAGAAGGAGAAAGAGCAAGAGGTTGCAGCGCGTTATTTGTGAAGGCGTAAAGGTGTGAAGGTGTTAGGACTACAACAATGATGCCTAAAGTAAGAGGGAAGAACGCCAAATTGGCAAAGATCGACAAAGTGCAAGGGAGCCTGCAGCGTGCTTCGCAGGCTTTAGTTGAAGTGAGGGATGTCACTCCTCTAAATCGGTAGGCCACCCCTAGCTTATTTGTATTGCTTTCTGTGCTATGCTTCTTCTTTGCAGTGTTTATTCTTTTTGCGTCATTCTGCATAAATTAGAGTTTTAGGCTATGGACCTCACGTTAAAACGAGGGTTTATACAACGATGTTGCGTCTATTGCCATTGTCTGGGATAAACGTTGTACTGTTACAAGGGTTTAGGTGATTTTGGCTGTATAGCTAAAGCGTAATTTGTACATTTTCCTATGGTTTAAGCATGCATTCGAAATCTAGATGATAATGTGTTTATTTTTTTGTACAGTATCATGTTGAAACCCGTTTTAATCGTCCTGGACATAGTCGGGGTTTTATGTTGTATAACCCGATCGTACCCAATGTTCCTCCTCCTCAGACTCGGTTGCATGGGAGGGCTATATGGTTCCAAAAGGGTGTGTTGGAGTTTCTACAATTTTTACTGCATAACTACAGTATTATTATGTGGTCACATCTGTCGGGGGATGTGGCTGGCGCTATTTTGGAGCACCTGTTAGTGGGTTCTACGCAAGGCATTCTGGCTTTCTTGACAGACAGGGCTATCGATACTGGTCGTCCCCAAGACTACGAACTTAGCGCCAAAGGGTTGAGATGCTTAAGTTGGATCTGGGAAATGGCCAGGTTTAGCTGTTACCATGCACACAATACTTTGTTCGTGGCCCATCATATCTTGACTTACTTTCAGAACCCACCAGGCACAGTGTATTATTCGGGCGGGTAAGTTGTTTTGTGGGCGATATTGTCATTATGTTTCGAATGTCTGAATTTTGTGAAGCGTAAGATAATAATGTGTCATATGATACAGGTTTTTCATTAACGAAAATGGATTAGTAGGCAATAACGATACATTGACCTGGACCGAAACAGCGATAAAGGAGTTTACCTCCACCAGCAATGTACACGTCGGTGTAATGGGGTAGATGTCCTTTGACATTCATGAGTATCCCACCCGTTATGCTGATTCTTTCAAGAATTGTCAGAACCGCAGGTGGTTACATGAAGAATGGACTTTGGACCCACCCCTTACCATTGCAGACGTGCAGAGGAAACTTCCTCCATTTCCTTTGCCATTTGGCCCTAGTAAGGTTTTGTTGCTACTGTTAGTTACAAGATATTATATTGTTTTTGTTTTGTCTTTGAAATGTTGCGTAATAGTGTTTTTGCTACTTAGACATATGTCTTACGTTGTCCAATTAGGGAATCCCGGGAGATTACCATTACAATTTCCGGCCGCGAGGCGAATACCCTCCTTTTCCGCTACGGCGATATTAAGGAGGCACAACGCTAGCTCGGCCACATGGCAGCCCCAGTTGCGTTGGTCACAAAACTGTGGGAAGCGAGGCTAATGCATTTATTTCTGGCCATAACCCCTGATGTCTCGGCTAGCGAAATGTTAACCCTGGCCAACTCCTTCAACAAGAGGGCTAAGCGTTTTTGCACGCACGTGCATCACGTGCATGTGAACTTTGATATGGATGCTCAGCTGTTTGCTGACCTCTTCAGCATCCCCTCTGACGGTCTTCCCATAGAGGAAAAAGCAAGGAGGAGCCTCAAATGTCAGGAAGAGATGGAGGAGTGGCTAGGGACCAAGAAGGAGACCAAGGGGATCCCTTGTGAAAAGATCGAACTGGAGATCGCCAAGACTATCTATCCTCTCTTCCGAGCCTAGGCTTTCCCCAAAACACTCTCGCAGGGGAGGTTCTTTACCATAGAATAGGCCCGTATCATGTGAGAGGTGATGGAGGAGGGGACCCAGTTCGACTGGGCAAGCTATTTCGCTGAGGGGTTATGTAGTGAAATGATCAGGCTCCGTCAGAAGCTTGAATCTCATTTCAGTGTGCATTTCACCTTCTTCATAGTTTGCCTGCGGCGTTTTGTCGAATTTTTGGTTGTCCAGAGGAATGGGGTCTGGGTGCAGCAAGACCGAGACCAGCTATCCAAACCTTGGATTTCCCATATTTTTGGCACTACCCAGGGATAGGATCCCCCGGAGGGAATCGGGAAGTCTCAATCTATAATGACAAGGGACTTGGCGACGCCTCGAGTGCGGGGCCCTGACAGTATAGGTGGGGTGATTCCCACTTACACCAGCGATGCTTCACGAGGGAAACGCCTGGCGGCAGAGATTGTAGACACCTCGGTTCAGTGTAAAAGACCTCGCCTAACCGAGGCCCCTGTGGAACCAGCAAGTGGCACGGGCAGAACGGTGCAAGTCAGGGTTCAGCGGAGTAAACCTCCGCCTGGTAAGTGCAAAGACATAGTGGAGATTATGGCAATTACTATATTACGCAGCTTTATTCAAAGATATTATGAATTGTTTAAATGTGTTATGTGACATGAACAGCGAGACCTATGGAGCAGTTGACCCCTGAAATAGGGACAGTGGTATTACGGCATGGACACGGGGCCCCAGTTTTGGAAGAGGAGGCCCCGACTATTAGAATAAGCGACGCACAGGCCCTTGTGCGTGAAGAGAGAGGAGGAGGAAAATGTTGATGCACCTCCCACTGTAACAGGAAGAGGTAATGAGCATATTAGAAATTTTAAGGAATTTTGTTAATAACTAGAGATTTTAACTTAATTACGCTACAGATGAACAAGATGCATCCACGTCCACCGTTGTAAGCAAAGCGTGGTGAGAATTTCCTGACAAGTTTGTCTTCATGGAAGGCATTGTAAGCGATATGATCGAGCACCTCGAGCGCGTCGATCCTGGGGCTGGTATGTTATAGCTATAATGGGCTAATTTTATTATAAAGTTATAACGTTTTATTTACGTTTGATAATGTTTGTTATCAGGAGCTCGTCTTCGATGGGACCCTACGGAGCCCATTGACTTGGACACAGTGGAGCCTTCATCAGACAAGGCGGTCGTGCCACGCAACATTTATGAGGAAATGCGTAAATGTGCATTACGCTCGACTTGCTCCTTGTGGGAGAGTCGGAATGTCAATGAAGACCTCTGGAAGAGGTTGCAGAGGTCAGAGAGGGAAAAGGTGTCTCTGGCCAAAGAGGTCGGAGACTTAAAATCGCGATGCGAATTCCTCCAAGCGTGGGGAACAGATGAAGAGGACTGGCGTATAGCTGTTATTGATTACGCTTGCTATTGGACCGTGATTAGGAACAGCGTACAAACTAGTTAGGAATTGGTGGAGCAGAGGATGCAAATAGAGCTGTTGGCCCAAAAAAACCAAGACTGGAAGGTTTTTTGCGCAAGTGTGCAAGAGTGGGGGCAGAAGGAAAAAGATCATAAGCATCAGTATAAGCGAGAGAGTATCGCTTATCGTCAACACTACCGAGATTCTGCCGTCGAAGCTCAATCCTTGCAGGTATTCCTCGATGTCATCAGCGCATCCAAAGTCTTCGAGAAGTTCCAGGAGCAGGTGACAGTAAGCACGTCCCCGAAAAGAGAGATTGCTCTTCCTGGGGGCGAGACTACAGTCCCTACTTTCTTCCCTGAACCGCCCCGATGGACCAGTGTGGAGAGGGGGAAGGTGAAGGCTGGAACTGATCTGGGGAATGGAGTATGGTCTGAATTAACTGAAGATGAAATTATGCAGCGCCTATGGGTCGGTTTAGATCAGCTCCCCTTTGCTGTGGAAGTAGGACCATCGCGAGTAAGTTTGGGTGTTATTGACTTTGAATTTTCCGATTTATCCTATTACGGTCCTTATGTATTTACTATATATAGGTACAAGGAGTGGAAGAAGAAGGCGGGCAAGATGAGGAGCAAGTACAGGAAGAAGAGCGTAATGACGAAGACCGTCCTCCTATGGAGCCAGTGTTAGAGCAAAGACCTCGTGAAGATGTCATTCCTCATGAAGGAATACCTTCTAGAAGGGATGGCCCACTTGAGGATGATTTATTAGGCTTAGAGATGGACCTAAAGGATACGGGTGACAGTGGTACCAGGGGGGATGCGTAATTGTGATTTACATATGATTTTATTGATGACATTGAACAATGGCCATATGAATGTTGGCAGGATTAATTATAATATTTTCTGTATGATTTTAAATTTTATTTATTTTTTAGTTTTATGTCTTGATTTATGCAAAGCGTAAGCAGAGTTATTAAAGACTTTGAATAGGTTGCGTTACTGTAGAATGGAATTACTAGTTTAAGGCCATCACGGGCCGTCACGTAGCGTTTGCGTAAGATACAAACGGATTAGCTAGTTTTAGGCCGTTGCGAGCCTTCGCTAGTTTAAGGCCATTGCGGGCCATCCCTAGTTTTAGGCCGTTGCGGGCCATCGCTAGTTTTAGGCCGTTGCGGGCCATCTGCGTAAGTCTGAAAATGTAATTGATAATAATGTAAATTTCTACATAATTGAGCTAATGTGACTAATAGCAATCAAAGAGCGTAAATGGCGTAAAATGAGGAATGTAAATAGCATAATAGACAGAAAGCGTAAATACATGTACACAGAAAACTATCAATCGAATTCAATAAGCGTAAGCAGAAAACTAGTGGAAGTGTAACGATGTGCGTAAATGCCACTCAGATCAATCGCTAATTTGCAATTGTTTCTTGATGGACTTTATGTTTAGTGATGCGTAAGGGCGGGGAGATTTGTGATCTGTCTCCTCCATATCATCTTCCTGAAATGGTAGGTCGGCTCAGGCTAGGCTGTCATCATTCATTTCGGCTTGTTCAGGAGTTCGGACATGAGTTTGATGTTCAGGCATCTCGATCTCCGAACCTCGTTCCTCCTCTATGTTGTTGATAGTCCTAGGAGTTATTTCGTCACCGTGTATCACTACTTCTCCCCCTGCGTAAGGGAGATGTATCTCTTGATGTATTGGTGATGAAACAGCCCTCAGTTGGGCTAGCTAGGACCTCCCCAAGATCAGGTCTCCTCGACAACGAGAAATGTGGCGTCTATTGGGAATTAATCCCCTGCCACAAATTCGATACGCACCGTCCCCTTGACTTGCACCCGCGCTCCGTTGAATGACTTTAGGCACGATGTCATTGTAGGACTGATCTGGTCGACCAGGCCCAACTTATCCACTATAGGATAAAAGATGACATTCACATCCACACCATCGTCAACGTGTACCCTCCGAATTCGATATTGACCAACCTGGATGGTGATAAACATGGGCTCTGTCGTTACTTGACCTTTCTCAAGATCNCAGCATGTATCGCTTCCTCTTCTGCTAGTAAGCCTTCATCCACTGGTATGGATGTCAGCATACGAACCATAGCCTCACGGTGTTTTTGGGATGTCATAAGCAGGTCATAGAGGCTCAACGTTGTGTTCTTCTCTTTCAGAGCCTGCTTGACCTACGTAAACGCGTCGAGGAGGTCTCGTTCTCGGCTGGGTGGCTTATCCCCTCTGTCTTCTTCCATTCGCCCTAAGAGACGGATCTCCCGAGGTGGAACAGCGTTAGTAGGAGGGTTGTTTTTCTTCCTGCCGATGGGAGGTGGTTGTGTTTCTGCTCTCTTATCCTGCCCAGAAGGTGCAAGCGAGGGGACAGAGGCCAGGGGCCTGGGCTTAGCGAAACCTAGCGTAGTATGGTTTTTAGCAGCATTGACTGACGCGTCTCCTTCCCTCTTTTTTATGTGGTGGCGATTGATGGCGGTGGTTAGAAGCTTGCCCCTACGTAAAAGGAGCAGCCGGTGGTTTTGGAGCCCTAAGGATAAAAGGTTCCTTAGGGGTAGGAGCGGACGTGGCCGCGGCTTTACTGTTAGCATAAGGCTGAGTCAAAGCTAGAGAGGATGCCTGGATAATAAAGGATGACCGCAGGATGCCACTAGCTGTCGGTGAAAAGCTTGCCCCCTGGGGTGAAGTAGTAGGTACGCGTAAAACAAAGGGCTGTTTAGGCGATACCTTCCCTTCACCGTCCGTACTCACCACGCTGATTGTGTACAGTGTGTTATTTGCGTTTAACAGGTCCTTGTACACATGCAACGCCTAATTTTCAGGATGCGTTGGACTACTGCCATCTAGTTTCAGAGAACCATCGTCAATCATGTGTTGAATGTCATCTTTCAACGCCCAGCAGTAATCGGTGTCGTGACCACATAACTGATGGTAGTCACAGAAATGGTCCAGCCTAAAAGACCTCGGAACTGGCGGTTCGTTGGGTAGGGCTAAAGAAGGATTCTTCAACAATTCACAATTACGTTTGTGACGCTGGAGAGCTTCTTCGGATACCTTCTTAGTCTGAATGTATCCTGCCCCTAATAGTTATTTCAACAGTTCCGAATGTTTTACAGGCAAGGCTGTATACTTTGAGCGATCTTTATGCTCAAAGTTTGGCTTTGGCTGGGGGGCTTTTCAGGGGTAGATGTGTCCTGACTAGTGCTGCTTGCACTAGCCGTGGTCTCGAGGGACGTCGCGAGTGCCTTCTTGTTCTTGTTTTTAGCGCCCTCAGCCAGCGCAGCTACTATTGTTGTTGTTGCTTTACCCTTGTCCTTACCCTTATTATTGGCATTTTTATAGGCTACATACGCCGGGTCTTTGCTAGCCTCTGCAGCATCTTGGATGCTCTTAGTTTGGACAAAAGCTTGACTCAAGGAGCTAGGGGCAAGGTAATACAACTTAGACTTGATGAAGTCGTTGACTGCTCCTTTGAAGATAGCCAACAAATGGGCTTCCGCGATAGGTTCACAAATTTCATTCAAAGTAGCGCTCCATTGCTGTATAAACCTCTGGACTGGTTCAAGTGGGTCTTGCTTCACTCCCATAAGTTGGTCTAACATGACTTCTAGCTTTAAATTGTACTTAAAGCGAGTCACGAATTGTGTTAGGAGCTCTTTCAAGGTTGAGATGGAAGAGCGAGGAAGTGCTCGATACCAGTCCAAAGCTTTCCCTGCCAGAGACATTGCAAAGACACGGATGATCGTATGAGGCCATTGCTGCAATAATAAGGATTCAAACCTGAAGGTGACCAGGTGAGCATTAGGATCTCCTACCCCATTATATTTAGTAAAATGGGGTAAGGACATCCCCGGGGGCAACAACAGCATGGGAACTACTGGACTGATGGGATCATCCTGATATAAATCCATAATTTATATGGTATCAGAGCCAACAGCTTTAAGGTACTTAACCTCCTCGGTGAGGGTCTGAATAAGTAAAAACGCTTGATCTAGGCCTGTTGATAGAGAAGTTTGTGCAGGAGGAGCTAGGGGTTGGACAGGAAGAGCTGTGCCAGGCAATGGGAATTGTGCGATGGTTTGGCTGACGGGCGGTGCTACGGGGGCTATCCCCGCGGACGGAGCAGCCTGTGGAAGCCACCACCCACTGGGTTGAGCAGAAGGATTGGCTATTGCCGGGTATGTAGGATGGAAATTATGAGGATATTGTGGGTTTATTTGTGGGACATGCATGATAGGTGCAACTAAGGGTTGCGCACTGTATAACGCAGATTGATTATATGAGATGGGCGGGATCCACTAACCAGCCGTGGGTTGTTGAACAGTGGTTGTGATCTGTTGCCTTGCAAGGGGCGGCAACGATAATTTTTGCACCGGATTTTGTACCGGGCGGGTTGTAGGCATAGCATGAGGTTGCACTTGGGAGATGTAATAGGGTGCGGTGGACGCGGGTACCACCGACGGGATGCTAATTACATGTGGTGTTGAGG
>MNCI01001838.1:23438-53982 GCA_015680685.1 Gnetum montanum
TTATTTTGGGATGGTATTTGCACTTGTAAGACGGATGGTTGCGTAGTGGCCTGTGGAATGACAAGAATGTGGGCTTGAGTGGTCATGGCTAGATTAAGGTGGGCTGCTTCTTTGTTGAGAGGAAAAAGGGGATTTATGTATGTATGGAGGCTAAGAGTATGGTATGAATCCATGTGTTCAGACTGGGCTGCGAATTCGTCTTCCTCTTCCTCCCCGTTTTGAGGTTCTAGCATGGATCATGTAGCCTAACTCCTAGCCATAACCAGTTGGGTCAAGAGTTCATGATGATGTTCAGTTAGGGGGATAATGTCGTAAGCGGTAGGGGTGAAATCTTGACCCCCTTTGTGGACCAACTCAAAATTTCATTTCGCTTCGATCTCGACTCGGCTAAGAGCAAGCTTTGCCTGGATCTTGACGCAAATAAAATTATATTCCTCAAGCGTCACGACGGTGAATACAGGATCTTTGCCCTGTAATCTCAATGAATGGCGTGACGGTCCCTGAGGTCCTATGACACCAAAAGCTGGTCCGGTGGTAGCGATGGGATTCACGGATGTGGCACCCAAGTCAGTTGTGGTCATGGCGGCTGTGGTTGCGTATGCAGAATCCATTGGTTAGATAGATTAACGACAATAAGCGACTGGATCCAAAAAAGTGATAGACAAAGAAGATCATGATTAGGCTTTTTACCCTGCAGGATTCCAAAGGAATCGTTACTGTGACCGATCTACACCACACAATTTTTCGTAAACTTCCCTAGAGGTATTACGTTTACGTTTTTTAGAGACGCGGGTATAGATCGCTTACAGGGCTACCCGTAAAAATACGAATTGAAGCCTATGCCCTCCTTCTAGCACCAGAAAACTGTAACAACGGAAAATGTTGGTAGTTGGAAAATACCAAACAAAAATCCGTGTACACAATCTTAACCACGGATCCATGCGAGGGCTGTGCTGGAGAAAACGAATCCGTAGTGCTCTGAACGATCTTGTCGATCAGACAGGGACTTACTCAATCAGTAAATCAACGAATATTATAAATATTCCATGGGACAATTTGATCCGATAAATCGCAAAAGGAGTAGAAAATGATGTAGATAAATTGCAATAACGACAACGTTAACACGACAAGAAGGATCGAATTAAAAAATGCGCAATTCCCAGATCTGTGCTTTGACCCGAAAACTAAGTATATTGTATACACCAATGGAAAAAATTCCTCTTATCTTGTGCGGAGCGTACACAAAATATCAAGAAAATTGTTCAGCAAGAAGTACAGAATGAAGTTCGGTCTATCTCGTGAGCCAAGGACAGGATGCAAGGAAGGTCAAGCCTGAATGTCTATCGATCAACTATGTCTGATCAATAGATGTTGTCAACTGCACTAGATGATCTCTCGATCTCTGATCTGCTCCCTTTGCTTTCGGTAGTTTCTGCTCAAACTACCAATGATCGCCAATGGAGAGAACTGTATTTTTCACCAAAGGACTGATCGCTCCTGCTGTCAATGCTCAAAAAATGTCTGCTATCTTTGCTAAAAGATGATGCCCTTAAAAGATAAGCTCCTCCTCTTTTCTTTGCCAACTTTAGTATTTATAGGTTCGATAGTACGTGAAGAAGGCATGGCCTTGGTGACACGTGTCTCGAACTTTCAGAATGTCCTTGACTTGGCAAACTTTGTTTTAAGACCGGTCATGTCGCATCACGTATCTGGAAAGCATGGCAAAGTACGTTGTCAACCACATCCGCTGAAGCCGCCTCGTGATTACGCATACTACGCGCAATATGCTCATCAACGTATCGCTCGTGTGGATGGCAAGCATGTATCGGGTACTATTTTTAGCCTGCTTTACACTGTATTACACTTGTTTACGCTGCGTTGCGTGGCAGAGCATAATAGAGCATGGGAGTAGTTGATTCCAGCTGTTTTACGCTCATTTACACCGCAGAGCGTAATAGAGCGTAAACAATGGTCAACTTTACAATAAATTACGCTTGTCTACGCTGCATAGCATAATAAGCGTAAAGCGACCAACCTGCAAAGAAAAGAAATCAATCTACCGCAGTTCCTTGTACTCTGACTTTGTCTTCTTTGAAACTCGTTACGCTGCTCTACGTAATGAAGCGTAAACTCAGCCCTGAGCAAAAGACTTAGCCGAATATGCAGCAAGTCTTAAACCTTAAACTTCGTCGAATTTGCTGAAGTAAGTTATTTTCTGATATCGGGCTTACGTTAAACAGAGTTACGTTGAGTGACACTACGCTATGTTGCGTAATGTAGCGTAAAGAGAGAAAACAAAGTAAGGTTGAAATCTGTGAGAAACTTGGAGACTTGATGTTGCATGTTTCTTTGTCTTGCTTTGTCTTCTGGATTTCTGTCGAGAACCTTTGCCCAAATCGTGAATCTTCGCCTGAGGCTGATTCGCAATTTCTACGGTGTTTCAATAGCAGAGATATCTTGAAGTGATGCGCAATGCTCCTTCAAAAACATTCCTACGTAGTCCTTGTTCATCTAACAGAGAAACCTCAAAAAGCTGCGCAGTGCATTTTTGAAAACATTCCTGTTAGAACTGTATAGCATGTATAGACAATAATAGACATTGGTTTGAACGTATATGCTGCGTAACTTTGAGAGTGTTATCGGAGCCATGTGTTCGGTTCTTTCGGTCTGAACAACTGGTCCATCTTGACGCCAGAACTCTCTTTTTCTCCCGGGTGGGAGTAACCTAGATTTTGTGTAGTTTTTGCGTGATATTGTATGACAAACGCAATGCTGATACACCGATATTATTGAGGACGGAGTGAAGCGTGTTGAGACAAATCGCCTAAAGTAAGACACGCAGTTGTAGCCATTGGTTAAGGTGTTGTTCGTAAGTCACGCAGTGAGGCAATTGAGAAGCACGTTGTCAACAATTTTAAGTATCACAAACGTCAGCAATGGCAAATTCGGCACAAATAACAGGTAATTCTTACTTACGAAGAATTTCTAAATTCTGTTTGATGTCAAATGGTACCAGTCCGTTACCAGTTCCTAAGCGCTATGAAATATATGCCAATCTAGCTTAAAAGTATTAGAAACCTAGAAAGAAATGTATTTATCATATTGTGATTTAGAAATACCTAGTACAAGTCTTCGTCGAGTAGCATTATCATTTTTTAATGAGTTTGAAGTTAAGAATTGAAAAAATAGAGGTTTTAATTATATTCATCTAGCTGAATTAGCCATTCTTATCCATCCACATTTTAACTATAGATTAAAAGCTCCTTACTGAATTGCCATCATAGATAGAAGATTTAAAACCTTTGAAGATGCTATAATCACACAAGCAAAAGGCACTTTAGCCTCTGATGTAATCATAGTAACAATTCTCAACTTTACTCTTTCGTTACATGATCCGCATATGTATAAATCTTTAATGATTATAGTCTATCTTCCTGTACATATGATTCCTCAATCCATTTATGCAACTGTGTCCACTAGGTTAATATTCAAGCTATTTTGTAATACTTCCATTAAAACTCTGTATCCTTTCAATGAGCAAAAAACGTAGGTAGGATCAACCAACATTGAATATGGAGTAAAAATTGATACAAAAGATTACCTATACACACGAAATATCTAGATCTTTCGAACCCTCTAAAACAATATTTTAAATTCAAAAAACCACACTAGTACTCTACACCAAAACATAGGTATAAGGTCAATCTTCCACCTCCTAAGTTCATAGACATAAATGCACTAGACTCTCTACACCAAAAACAAAAACCTAAAGTATTTAGGAAAGAAAAACCTCTAGTGATCAAAGACCAAAGTCATCTAAAAGAAAGAGAAGAAAAACAGGATCTCGAAGTAATAAGTTTAAAACAGTCTTTAAGATTTATAACAACAAATCTCCATGTCCATGAGAAAAACATAAGAATTACAGTTAGAAATGAAGGGATTCAAACAAAAGAAAAAGGCGAAAGCAAAAATTGTAGAAATAAATCCTAAAACCTCTAGTGATGAAGAATCAGTATTATCATCCTCTATGTTCAAACCCTCAACAAGAGATCCATCTTGTTAACATAAAATTTTAAAGTAAATGGATCACCAGTACCATTGTACCGAATGTGATGCCTTACTAAAAACCTGTAGGATGGAAATGAACAAAGAAAAATTAGATGATACGTTGTTCAAACAACATCAAGATCGATTAGCTACACTAGAACGAGATCAAAGGAAAAGGTTTGAATTTTTCCAACAACAAACAAGAGAACAATCCTCTGGAGGAACAAACCCTACTGAATATCTTTACATGCTACAAACAAAAAAGGCCTCTTCCATACCCTCAGATACTGTTTGTTTATTAAACTGAACAAACACAACGTTGAATGATCTTGTGTATAGCAACAAGACACATATGAGTGTACTAGAGGATATGTATAATATTAATTATGATACAAATTTAAATACTGGTTTATTATATAGAAAATTAAAAAAAAAACTATCAGGTACATCCGAACCTCGTACGTCTAAACCCATTCCGTCATCTCCTCCTTTAGCTCTTGCATCTGATATTTCGTTTCCATCCTCACCTCTTGCAATATCCAAAATAGATGTTGAAAAATTTAGAAAATATCAGCAGGAACAAAGACAAAAGAAAGGGAAAGGAAAACTTAGAATAGACATGAACGAAGGAGAATCAGAACATGAATCTGATGTCTCGCAACTATCATATAGATAAATAGAAGAAGCGATTTTATTATCCAAAACAAATGAATAGGTACAAGAAGCACAAGATGCTATGTTCACCCAAATAAGAAAAGCGGGTGATCTACAACCCATATTCAATATGGATAATAAAAATCTTAGGCAACGTTAAAATGTCCTAGATGCTATACAAGCATAATTAAATATCAAATAGATTTTGCTAAAAAATCTACTATTGAGCCTATTATTAATGCCACCTATAATTTTCAAGAAAATCTAAGAAAATGGTGGATTCATATTTCTAATCTTGTCAAGCAAAGGTTAGTATCCCAACCAACCATAATTTTCCTAAGTGCCATTATAAAAGAATTCATAGGATATAAAGCCAATTTTGAAGAAGTTTACAGAGATAGATTCTTCAAGACTAGATTGCATAAAATCCAGGAACTTCCAAAATTTTTAGATGCAATGGAAACATGGTACTATTACGGAAAATTCACGCATGAAGATGCTGCTAAAAAACATCTATTAAAATGTCTGCCACAACCATTTTGTAATACTTATATGGCAGAATTAAAAAAGCAGAATCTTCATCTTGCTAACATAAGTTTTGGGTAGATTAGACAATTTCTTGAACAAACAATTAGAGAATTATGTTATGCCCAACAAACATAGCACTTAGTGCAAAACCTGAGTAATAAATTAGGTAGGAATTTATGTTTAGAATTATGCTTAGAAGAAAAATACAAAAACAAAGAAAAACAAAAAACTAAAAAAGTTTGTAAATCTTGTAAAGGTTCAAGTTCTAGACCTCCTCCTAGAAAACAATGGCGAAGGAAAAATCCTCCTCGTCATGTCAAAAAATATCCTAGTTTCTTTAGATAATGCCCTAGACGTCTTTCACAACGAGAGGTAAAATGTTTTATATGTGGTGGACCACATTTAGCAACCAATTACCCCAACAAAGATCGGGATAAAAAAAAGTACATTTTATTCGAAAACACAATATTAGAGAAACACATTTTAAATGGGTTTCTGATCAAGAAAATACAGATATCCCGTACAATCCTAGAGAAGATCTCTATCTCTCTTCTCCTTTTGACCATGAATACCATTACAATGAATAAGATGAATCAGAAGATGAATACTAAAAAGAATATGATCAAAAATATTTTTCTGAACATAATTATCAACAAGAATTTCCTTCTAATGACTCTGATGGATATGTATATTATTGCAATATGAATAAAGCCTCCACATCCAAAAATCAACAACCTCTACATGAAATAAACCGAGTTCAAAAACAATTAGAAATAGCAGAAATAGAATTAAGAAGATTAAAACACAAATTAAAAAGAACACCATTAGATGAATTAACCAAATATATAGCCGTAGATAATCAGGTTAGGGAAAAAAGAACAGAAGTTAAATCGCTCAAAAAATATAGTAAAGAATTACAAGCCTCTTTAGATAGCCAACCAGTCGCGTTCGATACAAAACAAGTAGAAGAGTTAGAAAAATGGTTACAAAAAGAAGAACAAGATTATCATGATAAACAACAGGAAAATATGTTGAAAAGAGCAGTAAAAAGGCAAGCAAGAATCCGACAATTACAAGCATTTACGAACATGGCCCAAAAAGATTTAGAAAAACTACAAGAGAAAGAAGATCAAGAAAATAAGTTAGCTTTTGAAGAATAATTATCTAAAATCCATACCATTAGGGTAAATCAAAATTTTGAAAGCTTGGTGAAAACTCCTCTATATACATTTTGGATAAAACTTCCTACTTTCAAGCCATATCCCATTAATGCTCTTATTGATTCAAGTGCTGAAATTAGTCTTGCTGATGAAGCTATCATTCCATCTTTCTTTTGGAAAGAAAAACCAAAATTAATTGTTAGCTTCAACAAAACTGCTCTTATTGATTCAAGTGCTGAAATTAGTCTTGCTGATGAAGCTATCATTCCATCTTTCTTTTGGAAAGAAAAACCAAAATTAATTGTTAGCTTCAACAAAACTGCTCTTATTGATTCAAGTGCTGAAATTAGTCTTGCTGATGAAGCTATCATTCCATCTTTCTTTTGGAAAGAAAAACCAAAATTAATTGTTAGCTTCAACAAAACTGCTCTTATTGATTCAAGTGCTGAAATTAGTCTTGCTGATGAAGCTATCATTCCATCTTTCTTTTGGAAAGAAAAACCAAAATTAATTGTTAGCTTCAACAAAACTGCTCTTATTGATTCAAGTGCTGAAATTAGTCTTGCTGATGAAGCTATCATTCCATCTTTCTTTTGGAAAGAAAAACCAAAATTAATTGTTAGCTTCAACAAAACTGCTCTTATTGATTCAAGTGCTGAAATTAGTCTTGCTGATGAAGCTATCATTCCATCTTTCTTTTGGAAAGAAAAACCAAAATTAATTGTTAGCTTCAACAAAACTGCTCTTATTGATTCAAGTGCTGAAATTAGTCTTGCTGATGAAGCTATCATTCCATCTTTCTTTTGGAAAGAAAAACCAAAATTAATTGTTAGCTTCAACAAAACTGCTACTACAATAGATCGTACCGTTAAACTTTCTTTGATAATGCCTAATAGATCTTTTCTACCTATTCAAGTAAATGCTATTAATTGGTTATCTTATGACATGGTAATAGGAGTAGATAATCTCTCTAATTTAGAACCATATACAATTAGTCAAAATAAGGCATATTTAGGATTACATGAATTCCCTAGAACATTTAGACCTATTAATAGATTGAACAAAACAAAATATAAAACACCAAAAACTCAATGGATAGTAAACCAAATACAACAAAAAATATTTGAGGTTGAAACAATTAAACAAAAGTTAATGAATGTAGCCAAAAGTTAATGAATGTAGCCAGTGAAGATCCAACAACATTTCATTATAAAAAACAACACTGGTGTTATATCGAACTCCTAGATGGAATAAAGCCTGAAGCCAAAGCACATCACATCGGGATGTTCCCAGAACTCAAAAAAGAATGTTCTCAAGAAATACAACTTTTAAAAAAAGATATGATTCAACAAAGTAAAAGTATGTTTTCCTGTGCAGCCTTTTACATAAATAAACAAGCTAAACTTACTAGAGAAAAAAAACGTTTAGTGGTTAATTATAAACCATTAAATGCAATTATTAAATCAGTTCAACATCCGATCCCTAGTAAAGATGATCTTTTCCAACGATTACAAGGGATACACATATATTCGAAATTCAATTTAAAATCTGGCTTTTGTCAAATACAAGTATACCCTGAGGATAGATAGAAAATAGCTTTCACAATCCCACAAAGATTATGTTTTCCTATGCAGCCTTTTACATAAATAAACGAGCTAAACTTACTAGAGAAAAAAAACGTTTAGTGGTTAATTATAAATCATTAAATGCAATTATTAAATTAGTTCAACATCCAATCCCTAGTAAAGATGATCTTTTCCAACGATTACAAGGGATACACATATATTCGAAATTCAATTTAAAATCTGGCTTTTGTCAAATACAAGTATACCCTGAGGATAGATAAAAAATAGCTTTCACAATCCCACAAAGATTATGATTCAACAAAGTAAAAGTTAATGAAGTTAATTTTTTATCCCCTTCTGAAAAGAAGATTCAGATAGCAGTCAATGAAGTTAATTTTTTAGGAGTTGTTATTAAAAATAGGCAAATTACATTACAAAAACACATCCTCAAAGACATTGCTAAATTTCTAGATGAACCAATTACAACGGTTTCTTGGCTACCTAAATTATCTTTCTGGATTCTACAAAGATTTAGCCAAGGATAGAAAAATATTGAACCAATAGCTGACAAAGAAAGATGGCCCCTGGACGGAACAACATACAGCAACCATCAAACAACTGAAGGATCAATGTACAAAGCTACCCTATCTTCGTCTTCCATCACATGGTACATTGATTGTAGAAACTAATGCTTCCAATGAATTTTGGGGAGCTATCTTAAAAGAAGATCTCCAAGGAATAATTTCTGTTTGTAAATATGCTAGCAGTAAATTCAATCCTGCCGAAATAAATCATCATTCCACACAAAGAATTATTAGCTATTATATGTGGAATAAAAAAATTTAAATTATTTTTGCAGGAAAAAGAATTTATTATTCGATCTGATTTAAAATATTTTAACAAATATCTACAAACCAAACATCTTAACAAAGTTGCCCATACTCGCCTTATTATATGGTCCTTATTTCTAACTAACTTTACTTATAAAACTCAATATTTAAGTGGTAAATAAAATAATCTAACAGATTATTTAACTCGTGAATTTCAATACTAACTATTTTAATTTTGCAGAAAGATTTCTAAACAAAGGATGAGAACTTCGTTCCAGCCAAAGAGTTCTCCCTTGTCCATTCTCTCGCATCTATTTATCTTAATCCCAAATAACCCATATTCATAATAAATATTTTAATGAATGAAATTTTTATTTTCATTCTTCTTATGAATATTCTCTCTTTCCTCATATATCTTATACCTATTACGCCCATCCTAATCCTCTCCTTGAAGATCTATATCCACCTATGCATATTAAAACTAGCATTCATGCTAACCAGTTTATTAATAAATGTCATGTCCAAAACCATCTAGTCCATTGGCCTCGCTATAAACCCTCCAATTGTCATTTTTATCATCTGGACTTTAATGTACCAATTAAAATCCCTACAGATACACATCCATTCTAGGAGTAGTGGTCCTTGTATGGTCATTAGGTAAAACATTTTCTTGAAAATTATAACCCTGCAACCATTCGACACCTACGTGCCATGCCTCACGGAGATTTCCAATATTTTGTTTGTCCAAAAACAATGACTCATTTTACCTTTCTTAACCATAACCCGTCCTACTTCATAACATCGTCTCAATCGACGAATAGATTGGCAAAATCCATGACAATTAACATGGTATCAGGATATTCTCACTGCAACAGCATCAGACATCATTATACACTACCAGCATAATCATATCATTCCATCAACACTCGAGCCCTATAATTATGATGCATCATTTCAACTCCTATTCCAAGGGCGTGTAAAGTGACATCAACCAGCTTTTATTCCTCAATGGCGTGTTGTCTCATCCTCTAAAGAATCTAAAGCACCCACAACACCACACAATGATGAATCTGACCAAAACAGTGGATTTGATGATGACCAATAAAATCCACTCATATCCTGAATAGTAAAAGATGATCATGTATAGTAAAAAAGTAATAAAATGTTGTTGGATCTTCACTGGTTACAGTCATTAACTTTTGTTTAATTGTTTCAACCTCAGATGTTTTTTGCTGTATTTGGTTTACTATCCATTGAGTTTTTGGTGTTTTATATTTTGTTTTGTTCAATCTATTAATAGGTCTAAATGTTCTAGGGAATTCATGTAATCCTAAATATACCTTATTTTGACTAATTGTATATGGTTCTAAATTAGAGAGATTATCTACTCCTATTACCATGTCATAAGATAACCAATTAATAGCATTTACTTGAATAGGTAGAAAAGATCTATTAGGCATTATCAAATAAAGTTTAACGGTACGATCTATCATAGTAGCAGTTTTGTTGAAGCTAACAATTAATTTTGGTCTTTCTTTTCAAAAGAAAGATGGAATGATAGCTTCATTAGCAAGATTAACTTCAGCACCTGAATCAATAAGAGCATCAATGGAATATGGCTTGAAACCAAGAAATTTTATCCAAAATGTACATAGAGGAGTTTTTACCAAGCTTTCAAAATTTTGATTTATCCTAATGGTATGGATTTTTTATAATTTTTCTTCAAAAGCTAACTTATTTTCTTGATCTTCTTTCTCTTGTAGTTTTTCTAATTCTTTTTGGGCCATGTCCATAAATGCTTCATGCTTGTAGTTGTTGGATTCTTATTTGCCTTTTTACTGCTCTTTGAGCAATATATCTTCCTGTTGTTTATCATGATAATCTTGTTCTTCTTTTTATAACCATTTTTTTAACTCTTCTACTTGTTCTGTATCAAACACGACTAGTTGGCTATTTAAAGAGGGCTTATAATTCTTTACTATATTTTTTGAGCGATTTAACTTCTACTCTTTTTTCCCTAACCTACTTATCTATGGCTATATATTTGATTAATTCATCTAATGGTGTTCTTTTTAATTTGTGTTTTAATCTTCCTAATTCTATTTCTACTATTTCTATTTGTTTTCAAACCCGATTTATTTCATGCAGAGGTTGTTGATTTCTGGATGTAGAGGCTCTATTCATATTGCAATAATATACATCTCCATCAGAGTCATTAGAAGGAAATTCTTGTTGATAAGTATGTTCAGAAAAATATTTCTGATCATATTCTTTCCAATATTCATCTTCTGATTCATCTTCTTCATTGTAATGGTATTTATCGTCAAAAGGAAAAGAGGGACAGAGATCTTCTCTAAGATTGTACAAGATATTTGTATTTTCTTGATCAGAAACCCATTCAAAATGTGTTTCTCTAATATTATGTTTTCGAATAAAGTGTACTTTCTTTTTATCCTGATCTTTGTTGAGGCAATTGGTTGCTAAATGTGGTCCACCACATATAAAACATTTTACCTCTCATTGTGAAAGACGTTTAAGGCATCGTCTAAAGAAACCAGAATATTTTTTGACATGACGAAGAAGAGGATTTTTCCTTCGCCATTGTTTTCTAGGAGGAGGTCTAGAACTTGAACATTTACAAAATTTACAAACTTCTTTAGTTTTTTTTTCTTTGTTTTTATATTTTTCTTCTGGGCATAATTCTAAATGTAAATTCCTACCTAATTTACTACTCAGGTTTTGCACTAAGTGTTGTGTTTGTTGGGCATAACATAATTCTCTATTTGTTTGTTCAAGAAATTGTCTAATCTGCCCAAAACGCATGTCAGCAAGATGAAGATTCTGCTTTTTTAATTCTACCATATAAGTATTACAAAATGGTTGTGGTAGGCATCCTAATAGATGTTCTTTAGCAGCAACTTCATGAGTTAATTTTCCGTAATAGTACCATATTTCCATTACATCTAAAAATCCTGGAAGTTCTTGGATTTTATGCAATCTAGCCTTGAAGAATCTATCTCTGTAAACTACTTCAAGATTGGCTTTATATCCTATGAATTCCTTTATAATGGCACTTAGGAAAATTACGGTTGGTTGGGATACTAACCTTTGCTTGACAAGAGTAGGAATATGATTCCACCATTTTCTTAAATTTCCTTGGAAATTATAGGTGGCATTAATAATAGCTTCAATAGTAGATTTTTTAGCAAAATCTATTTGTATATTTAAATATGCTTGTATAGCATCTAGGACATCTTAATGTTGCCTAAGATTTTTATTATCCATATTGAAAATAGGTTGTAGATCACCCGCTTTTCTTGTTTGGGTGAACATAGCATCTTGTGCTTTTTGTACCTATTCATTTGTTTTGGATAATAAAATCGCTTCTACTTGTCTATCTGATAGTTGCGAGACATCAGATTCATGTTCTGATTCTTCTTCGTTCATGTCTATTCTAAGTTTTCCTTTCCCTTTCTTGTGTCTTTGTTCCTACTAATATTTTCTAAATTTTTCAACATCTATTTTGGATATTGCAAGAGGTGAGGATGAAAAAGAAATATCAAATGCAAGAGCTAAAGGAGGAGCTGATGGAATGGGTTTAGGCGTACGAGGTCCGGATGTACCTGATAGTTTTTTTAATTTTCTATATAATAAACCAATATCTAAATTTGTATCATAATTAATATTATACATATCCTCTAGTACACTTATCTGTGTCTTGTTGCTATACACAAGATCATTCAACGTTGTGTTTGTCCAGTTTAATAAACAAACAGTATCTGAGGGTATGGAAGAGGCCTTTTTTGTTTGTAACATGTAAACATATTCAGTAGGGCTTGTTCCTCCAAAGGATTGTTCTCCTGTTTGTTGTTGGACAAATTCAAACCTTTTCCTTTGATCTCGTTCTAGTGTAGCTAATCGATCCTGATGTTGTTTGAACAACGTATCATCTAATTTTTCTTTGTTCATTTTCATCCTACAAGTTTTTAGTAAGACATCACATTCAGCATAGTGGTACTGGTGATCCATTTCCTTTAAAATTTTATGTTGACAAGATGAATCTCCTGTTGAGGGTTTGAACATAGAAGATGATGATACTAATTCTTCATCACTAGAGGTTTCAGGATCTATTTCTACAATTTTTGCTTTCACCTTTTTCTTTTGTTTTAATCCCTCCATTTCTAACTGTAATTCTTGTGTTTTTCTCATGAACATGGAGAGTTGTTGTCATAAATCTAAAAGGCTTTGTTTTAAATTTACTACTTCGAGATCCTATTTTTCTTTTCTTTCTTTTGGTTGATCTTGGTCTTTGATCACTAGAGATTTTTCTTTCCTAAATACTTTAGATTTTTGTTTTTAGTGCAAAGAGTCTAGTGGATCTATGTCTGTGAACTTAGGACATAGAAGATTGACCTTATACCTACGTTTTGGTGTAGAGTACTAGTGTGGTTTTTCGAACTTAAAATATTGTTCTATAGGGTTCAAAAGATCTAGATATTTCGTGTATAGGTAAGTCTTTTGTATCAATTTTTACTTCATATTCAATGTTGGTTGATCTTACCTGCGTTTTTTGCTCATTGAAGGGATACAGAGTTTTAATGGAAGTACTACTAAATAGCTTGAATATTAACCTAGTGGACACAGTTGCATAAATGGATTAAGGAATCATACCTACAGGAAGATAGACTATAATTATCAAAGATTTATATAAATGCGGATCATGTAACGAAAGAGTAAAATTGAAAATTGTTACTATGATTGCATCAGAGGCTAAAATGGTTTTTGCTTGTGTGATTATAGCATCTTCAAAGGTTTTAAACCTTCTATCTATGACGGCAATTCAGTAAGGAGCTTTTAATCTATAGTTAAAATGCAGATGAATAAGGATGGCTAATTCAGCTAGATGAATATAATTAAAACCTCTATTTTTCCAATTCTTAACTTCAAACTCATTAAAAAATGATAATGCTACCCGACGTAGACTTGTACCAGCTATTTCTAAATCACAATCTGATTAATACATTTCTTTCCAGGTTTTTAATACTTTTAAGCTAGACTGAGCATATATTTCATAGCGCTTAGGGATTAGTAATGGACTGGTACCATTTGACGTCGAACAGAATTCAGAAATTCTTCATAAGTAAAAATTACCTGTCGTTTGTGCCGAATCTTGCCATTGTTGACAACGTGCTTCTCGACTGCCTCACTGTGCGACTTACGAACAACACCTTAACCAATGGCTACAACTGCGCGTCTTACTTTCGGTGATCTGTCTCAACACGCTTCACTCCCTCGTTAACAATATCGGTGTATCAACATTGTGTCTGTTAGACAATATCGGTGTATCAACATTGTGTCTGTTAGACAATATCGCTGCAAAAACTACACAAAATCTAGGTTACTCCCCCTGCCCCCCAGGAGAAAAAGAGAGTTCTGGTGGCAAGATGTCCTAGATGCTATTCAAGCATGGTATGAAGGTTTTCATTCATTTTATTCTGGTTTAAATTTTCACATAAAAAATCATTAGCATGCTCATCAGAATCATCGAACAGGACTCAGTTGAATAAGAAGACAAAACTTCTGATGTGCCAACATGCCTTCTATCAAGGAACTACGTCTTATTGTCAAAATAAAGTTCAGAAATTTCACCTTTACTTCTTTTGCTGCCAAGTCTAGATCTTCATCCCGTGAAACGGTATGAGGATGCATGGTAACCTAGGAAACAAAAAAATAAACGTTAAGATACCATACAGAACATGCTAGATGTCTATCAGGGATAAGAGAACACCCCAAAATTATACTTCTTTCAATCGGGGTAATGCTGAATCAATTTGCTTAGCTGCAGCTCTGTACAACTGGCCATACAATTTCTTCATGATCTGGCAAACAACGCTAAAATTTGTTGCCCATCCAACTGCTTCAGCTGTGACTGCAAAATTATGCTTGAAGAATGTCAATCATGATCTTTGCTAATATATATAATCGCTCAATAAATTTAAAGCATACCTCCACATAGTCAATATCCTGATTTTGCAAGCCCATAGCAAGCAAAACTGCTGCCTGAGGATATCACAATGTTGCAGGTAGCTTCTCTTCAAAATGTAGATGTGCAAGCAATGGTACAAGATCAAGAATCTACATCATATATGAAAATTTTAGTCGAATGAAAATGCAATGTTCAAGCCTGAAATGCAAAAATGATTGCTGACCGATGACTAACCAAGATTTCACTGGCCTATAAGAATATATATATGAAAAACACGCGTATCCACCAGTGTAAAAGAAAACTGGAAGAGCATGTAACATGCAGCAATACTGACCAGATGGTAATCAACAAGATTATTGGTATAAGATTCAAGGCGTTTCATGTCATGAGGAGTTAGTAATGAATTTTGGCCTCCAACGATACCCTCCAGTGTTGCAACATTCCGAAGTTCTTGCTGTGTGTATTTTATTTTAGGGTCTAATATGCTGAAAAGTCCAGATAAACAATTTCAGCACTTCAGGCTCTCAACTTATCATTACATGAATGCAAGAATCAAATGATAAATTTGCAAGCATTTTACCTCAAAGAAAGCGCCGGAGTAAATGCCCGGAAACTAGAACGCAGAAGTCTCATGAATCTGTCTAAATTCTGGTAAAAAGTACAAAACTAGTAGTTTCAAATATTGCATATTAATCTAAGAATATCATAATCGAGAGGGCATTGTTCTAAAGATTACCTTGATAAAAAGGCTCAAAAATCCCCCCTGGACCATTCACTTCGGATTCTATTTCATCATTCTCCAATGGTTTCAACATCATACAGGTGTGTTCCCCAGTTACAGCACTATGTTCATCAGTAATCAAACAATGTTGCAAACTGGTTTCAACATATCAAAAAAGTTAAGTATTCAAAAAATAAAAATTTCACCAAAATATTAGAGAGTTAAAAACGTTACTGGAATCTAGCTAATATAGAAAGGAACAAAATTGTGTTTCCTCCAAAAGTTGTAGAGAGACTGAGTAAGTCCATATAAAACACCAAGATAGTGTAGCTTCTCAGGACGCCTTTCATTGAGACCAACAAGCAATGGAGGGAGATTCTCGCGTGGTACAGTATTCTCTTCTAACAAAGATCTCTGCAAATGTGTGTATAATCAGTCAAAATGTTTTCACCCATGTACATGCTAGACAATGTAACCAATCAAATGTTCGACTGTTGCATAACCTTAAATAACTGAGATTTTGAAAATTCTGCTACAAAATAAATATGCCATGTGACTTTTAGAGAAGAAACACTGATTTGAAGGAACAGATAAATGGGATAGAGTTCAAATGCACTTTGCCATGATACGTCTTTGTGTTGCTATAACTGCCAAACTTTATTATCTAACATCAGTAAATCTATTAGCTATATTTACTTAAGATGTGTGTTTTGTTAAATTTTTCCTATTGTTAGAATGATATTCGTAGAAATCCACTCGTCCTAGAAATCAAAAACGTATTTAACTGAAGGAATGCAAGCTCTCCCAGAAGCTAAAAGAATATATAAAATATATATGGTGAGATGATGTCTAAAACTAAAATCATGTTCTTTTAACTCTAATACACAACACGTTGACATCTTTTGTCAAATTGTTAAATTAAGTAATGTGATCTTTTCAGAATTTTTCTTATTCTCCTCCTCTTCAGCAAGTTCAGTAAACTGCCCTTCATAATATCTACAATTTAAAAACAAAGAGAAATAAGAAAATTAACACCGATTAGTTTACCAGGTATTATTGTTCCAATCAAGTATTATGCAATCAACTGCAAATCAAATCAAATACGATGTTATAGTTATTGAATGACATCTCCTAATATTGTGAATTCAGAATACCATGCATTTGTGATATAGTTCAAGTTAAAAGACTTCCTTATATATGACAGACTGCTTTCAACAGAGATATGTTGCGCATTGCACACAGCAAGAAGGGCAGAAAAGGATTATATTGTATTAATGTAACTATTTTACACCCTGTTTCCTTTTTTGCTACAACCTCAACAAAATGGAACTTATTGCAGCAGTCTTTCAAATTTACCAAAAAACTTTTCATATGTTACACTAGTATTTCACCAACAAACAATGGTGGTTTTTCACATACTGTTCTGTCTCTGTTTAGATAAAGCATGTGTTAACTGATTTTGCTACCCTTGCACTGATGATCCTAAAATCTGGCCTGAAAAAATTCATTTATAAGTTACAACCATAGCCCATAACTCAAAAGCTAGGGAAAAAAATCGTGTTGACTGACTATCACGTTTTGCTAAAACGAAAGTACATTTTATGATGTAGAGGTTTTATTTTAAAAATTTATGCAGTTTTCTTAAGTTCTACAGGCATGATACTTTGCAATACCCTTGTCCTGAAATCATCCATTCAAAATTCTCTTGAAAAGAAAAGGCTTATTCCCTAGAAATACAGAGTGTATCTCTGTGCTATTGCATCCTTACAAAACAAAAAATAACCTGTAAACACTTCTTGATAAAGTATTGGATTACCCTGCAAGATGTTCCCAACTGACAGATCCATAACCGGCCTAAAACAAAAAAAAAAGATATGTTAAAATAGATACTAAACAAAAAATAAGTAAATTAAAAATTATAAAATTTACAAAATAAAAGCATGTAATGCACCAATTGTATAAATTGCAGCAAATACCCAGATGACATTTGGATGAACAGCAATTCGAACAATCTGAGCACCTGAAAGACAAGGAAAGTCTGAATCTAGGAATTGTTCTGAGACTTTCCATGGCATTTGATTGCCATGAGGTTGATGACCATCCCTCAAGCTCCTAAGTACTGAATCTTTACTTATTCCCCCTTCTAGGCAAACCTATCTTCCAAAAGATTATTCAAAAAATTCATATAAAGAATGGATGGCTCTGAGTATTGACATAGTTAAAAAAAATGCCATATTGAGCTTATATAGGTATTCCAATGTCTGCATAAGTACAGGAACTTATCATTATAATTGACACAACTATATCTAGAAAATTTGAAACCAAGTAATTACCACAATTCTTAATAAGATCACGTGGAAAATTAAATCTACATATTTGGTAACGACAACATTAAAGAGTGTTTATCATCATCTTAATGCTTTTATCCCACTATGACTGGCTGACTGCTAAGGTAGACAAATGATTTGACAATGATTTACTATGACTGGCTGTCTACTTGACATCATAGTCCCTAAACGTACATCTTTACGGTGCCCCATGTGACACATGTCTCAGTATACCCCTTCGAATAGAACTTGTCACTTGCAGACCACAAGCCTCATGCTCTAACCTAGTCTTTTGAAAGTGTTTACACACTGCTAAATATAGGCAGAGTGTTTCACAACTTGACTTGTTTACTCCAATGCACTTGGGTTTTTAAATTTTTTCCATTTCTTGGTTGTTTTCTCCAGATCTGGCTTGCCATGCAATCAATAACAACTTCTTCTGATAATGCTGAAAATATCATTGAATCTCTTCAAGATGTTGATATAGGTTCTAGATTTACTGAAAAGGAAAGTCCTCATAACAAATTTCCATATTGGAAGGAAAATTCAGACTAAAATATCAGTGTTAAAAATTTGCAAATCCTCAGGATTTCCTGATAACTATCAATGCAGAAATGAGGTTACAGATTCGGTTGAATTTTAAATGCTAGAGAGGCAAAAAATAATATGCTTAACTATAAATTCTGAAATGGTTAGAAGTACTGAAATTCAAATATTTTCAGGTCCAAAAAAATGTGATATGTTAAGAAAGCAACTGGAATATGAATGATCAATATATGCATGCATGTGTACTAAAGTAATTCAAGAAATGTACGAAGAAGCTACTGCTAGAATTAGAACAGCAGATCTGCATCAAGGGTCCTTGCTTAGTTCATGCTTCTTTGCTATTAATAGGAATAAAATAAGGAAATACACTATGAAATCCCATGGTATATGTTTGTTGATGATACTGTGTTATTGGATACATCTTTAGCAAATATTGCTTCTAAAATGAAAAATTGAAAACAATATCTACAATCAAAAGGCTTAAAATTAGTAAAAATATGATAAGATACATGAAACCTAATTACAGTGAAGACATGATCAGTGATGAAATACAAGGAACAATACAATAACAAAATGTCCTTCAATATAAATAGTTCCACTACCTAGGATCACTGCTCCAATAAGATGGTGAAATTAATAAGAATATAAAAAATAGGATAGAGGCAGGATGGTCAAAATTAAGACAGGCTAGTGGTGTATTATGTGAAAAAAATCTCAATAAAACTAAAAGAAAACTTCTACAAGATAGTTGCCAGGCAGCCTACTATCTTCTAAGGTGCTGAATTTTGTGCTACAGAAAAGAAGCATGAAGAAAAAATTAGGGTGGCTGAAATGCAAATGCTCAGATAGATGTTAATAAGAAGAGAAGGTTTCATAATGAAATTATTAAAGACTTAGAGTAGCATCTATCACAAATAAACTATAGGAATGACATCTTGAGTGATTTGGCCATGTTCAAAGAAAATGAGATAATGAACCACTCAAAAAAAGTTGTCACATCACACTTACAGAAAACTCACCAAAAGGATGACTGAACAAGCATGGGAAGAAACTGTTAGATATGAAAAAACTGCAAAAACTCACCAAAAGGATGACTGAACAAGCATGGGAAGAAACTGTTAGATATGAAAAAATTGCAAATATATCACACATTATCTCTTGATAGAGTCAAATGGTAAAAACTCATATAGACAACCTCATATTGTTGGAACAAGCATAAGATAATGATCTGATTTTGTGAATAAGCATGTAAAATGCTATATCTGATTATTGTGTACTTGTTTTCTAAGTTTCATCAGTTGATATAATATACATACCCCCTCTACAACTGTAACAAAGTTGCATGATAACCTTTCCATACCATAACGTCATGTGCATTTGGACATGCACCAACACTAGAAAGTCACACTGTTGTGTCATGGGAAATGAGAAGGACTCCTTTCTATGTTTTTTTTTTTTGGTTGACTATCTATAAGTCTAACCCTTCCCTCTTTCAGTTTTACATATTTTTAAATATCCTCTCTGTTTAAGTTTTCTTTTGAATAAAACATAGTGGTAAAACCCAACACGTGACAATTCAAAGGCAATCAAACAATGTTCAATTCTTATTTAAAAAAAAAGATAATTAAGCGCAACTAAAAGAAAACAGTGTGCTATCTTTCTTCAAGGATTTTAGTTACAAAAAACAACCTAATATCTCTTGAATCCCACTAGCAGTTTAAAAAGGAGGGAGAGGAAATAAACTCAAACCAATCTATCCTTTATCAATTTTCAAGTTTACAAATCATTTGTGCATCATAAAGTTAATCAAATCGACTTGTGGTTGTTAGTAGAAGCCCATTGTTTCCTCCTTGCAATTCCTCCTCCATGAAATATGGTGTAATTTGCTTTGCACCTTAGATGAAAGATGTCGATGATCACATTGGCATTCTCTTCAGGCCTGAACCTTTCCCCTGTAAGTGTTGCCAATGCCAGACAGTTTGCAGGTTTGAATTTTTATTGAGTGGCTGATTGTTGGAAGAAAATTTATCCTTGCATTTTTGGGCAGCATTTTAAGGGCTTTGGGTGCTAGTTCTTGCTCCCTAGGAAAGGGTGTTACAGTACATACAAACAAATGAGACGGCTAAAAAATATGGACCTTAAATAGAAAATCAATTCCTTTCATTTCATTTTCTATAAAACAAAGGGCCATAAAATCCTATAAGTAAGCCCATAACAAATTCTAGAATGCAATTCTATCAATGTTTTTAAATGAATACCAATGGAAGCTAATGATCAGAGTAAGAATTATTATTCTAACCTGTATAACACAAAATATATCAGGCAAATTGTTTGTTGTTTCATCCACAGAGCCTGTAAAATATCATCATTATTTATTTAAGAGATTCGTAACTACCAAGAAGAAAGAAGATAATACAATTTGTAGAACTCTTACCAAGAAGCATGAAAAGATGATGTGCAGGAGCATCAGACATCAGTTGCAAATCATTTGGAGAGTTTTTATAATGTGATGCTACAAAAAGTGCCATCATACGCTGCAAAAAAAAATGAAGAAAAAACATAAATATGTTACAAAACATCTTAAAAGTTACATGTGAATAAGCAGATGAATAGGAGGAACAGAATATGACACAAAAAAGTTTTACCTGCAAGAATACTTCACTTGCTTTATGATAAGAAAAAAGAGTATCACGGTTTACATAATACAATTTGCATTCACTTAGATGTGGAGGCTTGGGAAAAGCATTAATATATTGAATACAGTAAATTCTGTCAAGTTAAAATGCTTTTATCTCACACTCTATAATCTCTAGCATACAACATGGAAATTTGTCATCACCTTCCATCAATTTTTGGAATGTCATTAGCAGCATCTATGCATAACAATTTGTGGAGCCAGGACTCTATTGGATCTCCCGCAGCATATTTTATTGGTTCCTCAAGCTCAACCTTCCTGAAAACTCTACCTACAATTATATTTAAGAAAAAGAAAACATAAAGAAATGAATGTCTCTGGAAAAGAGCACCAAAAATTATAATCAACACGTACAATCTACACATGCAAGAACACTAAAAGCTAAAAGTTTGCAAATAAGTACTTAAATAAATAGCATGATTTTGCAAAACATTCAACATTAAATCAGATTCTCAGAATCTTAAAGCCATTCTATTTGTAACTTAGAATAAAAGAAATTTGGTGTTTAGTTTAGAAAACTTTCAAAAGCAGAATACTTTGGAACACATCGCAAGATCGAATTACATTCCCAGAATCCCTGAAAATTACTATATTTTTTTCCCAATAACATCACCAAGATTATACAAGCATCGTTCAATCAATACAAAATGCTACCAAACGGTTCAAACTTCAAAGCTTTAAAAATGATGGGTAAAATTCCAATTTTTAAGGGTTAGCATTTTTGTTTTTTTCCCATTTTCTCCTAATCTTAATGGAAATTAGAAAGAGGAAACACACTATTGAAACATCTATCCCTCTGTTTCACAGCATCATATAGAAGGATCATGGCACAATGAGAATATACATCTTCCTTGCCATTTAAATAATTATAAAGGATCAATTTTGTAAATACATACAGAGGCAGAGAAATGCACCATGAAAGATATCGTATCTTATGCTTAGTTAATATTCATAGGCTAACTATGGTGTCAATAATCATATGATATGTTGTCAATAATCATATGATATGGCTCTGAAATATATTTCAAACATCATTAGCATGTTGGTTAAATATGACTGAAAATAAATACTAATTTGCAGAGCACTGCTGTTGAACTTTTATTGCATTGCAATCCTTTCCAATCATTGAAGAGTCTGCAACAAATAGCCAAGTTGACCAAAAATATCCAACTTTTTCAGCAGTAAAGTTTTTATTACATACAATATTTTCAACCAAACTTTTCCAAAAAGTACCAAATTTGGCTTTTAAAAAATTCACAATATTTTACCCAATGTTTGTAACTCTTATAAAGTTCTAAAATAAATTTCATTTTAAATTTTTGGACCAAACTAATAAATTTATAAAAGTGTAAACTTTATTGTTCTATTCATATCAGTATTTTACATTAATAAAGTTAATAGTAATTGTATGTACATGCTTAAGGATATAACTAATTTGATAAAAAAATGTAATATTTCACTAAAAAGCATTACAGTTTTTTACATTAAAAAAACAAGCAAAGCATTGCAAAGGTTATGCCAAAACAAGATACCATAGTATTTTGTGTCAATGACATATTGAACATATGTTGGTAGTGGGGAGATGAAGGAATTCACACACATTATGTCATGATTGTATACCTATACAGCAGTTAGTGTTATGTCTATCTAATTACGTTTTCTGATTTTATTTTGTATTGCATATAATTTGTCCTCAAAAATCTCTAAAAGTTTTTATTTTGCATGTTGTGGATTTTTAATTTTTCCTGAACTTTAGCCAACTTCTTAATGTTCTGACTTTTTCAAGCAGCCAACAAAATTGTTGTTCCAACCTTCTAGTTTTTTTATCCTCTCAAGCATTTTACAGTATATTTTGTTATAGCATGTAAAAATCCAGCCTAGATCTCATATATCATTGATCAAAGATGTTAACTTGAAGCAAATATATTTTAACTGGCTGTAGTCTAATGTAGAAGGTGCCAACAAGATTGTTTTAAAGAAACGTAGAACATGTATAAACGTTTATGAAAAAGCTCTATTCGAACAAAAATCTCCTAAACAACAACTTACCAACAAACGTTAAATGCATTCTCATCAAAGACACTGAAAACGATATGAATGCATCCCAAAGAGTTACCATATAAACCAACTCCCAAATCAAGCTTAGAATCATATCCAGTCATTCCATCTATGATGAACTGACAGCATGGAAATATTAGTGTATAACACAGTAATGCTTGATTACCTGAGACAGATCCATCATCAGTGTTGGTTGCTTTTTGGCTCTGCTCTTGAAGTTGATTAATAAGTTTCAATGATAAAGAACGTCCTGTGCCTTCATATCTGCAGATAAGGAAATCATTTAAATTGCTGCAAAGGTATGTGCAACAATTCCCTTATAAAGGTATATGCAAAATACAGCATAAAATATGAAGGTTCTTTCTCTCTCTCTCTTTCATTTGAAAACATCAACCAGAAATTACTTGGGATCCTAAAGAGAAACAGACATTCTGATTAGTTCCATGTAGCCGTAATAAAAGCTGAGAAAGTATCAGAGGAAACACTAATTTACCCGTTAACAGTAGAACACAAAAATATTAAATATGGTCCAAGTAAAGCCTTCACTATTGGTAAAGGTATTGCAACAGCTTCACCAATAACCAATAATTCAACTTGTGAAAGTTTTGCATAGTCTTGAGGCTGGATATACTGCAAGAACAATATGGACAGTGTTAGCTTACTAAGCAGTACATTGTTTAAATAAAATTTGGTTATAATCGCAGGTAGGATGAGAATATTTAATACATGCCTAATTGATTCAAAATTTTTTTCTTAAATCAATAGACTAAAATCTAAACCTCATATGCTAAAGTCAGTTGCAGTTTCAGTACCATATACAAAACTCACAGTTTGCAAAAAGTTTACAAATGACTTAAGCAACCATTCTCAAAATACAAAAAGCAGCTGAATTGTTTGACGATGCTGCTTGTACACATTTACCTTGACAACAGCTTTATTAAATGCACAATTTGTACTTTGTACCAAATCATAGTGAGCATTCTATTAAACCAAACAAACTTTGTAAGTGGTCTATGAATTTGCACACAAAAATAAAGAATGATCCTTTTCATGAAAAGTTAAGTGCATACCTTAAGTGCATCAAAACCTGCTAAAACAAACTGAAATAAGGTTCTTAAATTTTCTGGACTTGATGCAGTCACATAGACATTTGAATATCTGGAAACATACCAATAGCATGTAAATAAAATAGGTTGAATTAAGGAACAAAAGATTAATTTTCTGGAAATGCTTAAACTTACCCAGCAGCAATTGCACCAGCTATAGCAAGACCTAATGCAGCAGATTTGCCTCGTCCTTGGGATGCAGTTAAGGCAACAGTGCTCCTCAATGTTTTTTCCAATGTTGCATCAAGAAATGTGATCACAGCCTTTGCCTTTTAACATGAGAATATAAATTTAATATAATTCTATGGTCAATGTCCAGTCAATGATAACAATAAAAATATTGTCATTTCATACAAATTTTTTTAAAAAAAGCAGCCTCTTTTGGGAAAGTTAGTTTGGAGAATCATGAATGAAGATGTCAAATGCATTAAAGTGATGAAGACTAAATAGTTGAATAACGCTGAAAATTATCTGGAAGGACCACATATTATTGGTGCTGCCCCAACGTAGGAAGAGCTTGAAAAAGTCCATGCATGAATAAAAAATCACTTCATGATATTTGAAGATGGTGAGAATTGATTGTGGGAAAATAAACATTCATACAAATCTCCAGAGGTTCATGATACTTTATGCATAGGTCAAAGAGATAAAAAAGCTTTTCTTGTTTTTTTTCTTCTTTTTTTTTTTTTTGGTCTGAATTTGCGCAAAAAGCAAAAAAATTAACTATCAATAATTTGTTAAAATGAGGATAGATCACAGTTAACAGATGTTGTTTATGTAAGAATGCTTGTGAAGATTGTGATCATATCTTTTTGCACTGCCCTGCAAATGTTCATATTTGAAACAGAGTTTGAAAAGCTACAAATCAGCATTTTATTATGCCAAAACCTTAACAGGATCATGCAGTAGCTTACACTTGGAACGATGAAAGTCAGTGCATCAACAAAATTTGGGGTGCTTTCCTAGTACATGTGATCTTTCAAATCTGGAAGGAAAGAAATCAAAGACCTTTTTAAGGGACAGAAATACATATAGATAGTACAGTGGCTTACAGTAAAAAATTGAAAAGAGAATATGATATTTAACCCATGGGCACAAAGTCAACAATGGTCCCCAAAGCAGCTACAGCAACCTAGGCAACCGACATAGGTCCTACTAACACTGAGCCACCAGTCACCAAGGCTACCTGAACCTCTCAGAAAACAAGGGAAAGCCATTTTACAAGATCACTCAACTTGCCAAATGCTCCTATGCCCAGAGGAAGATCATAAACCAAAAGTTACTTATCCAAATAAGACTTGACTGCCCAAGTCTTTGAGCTTTACACGATTATAATTTTTATTTCCAAAAATAGGATTAAACTAGTACCTGATAATTATTTTATTAGAAATTTGATCCTATCATCTTGGTTGATCGTTAAGATCCCAAGAGTAATTTCATTGTACTTCAGATCTTTTCTATTAATATATTTTCTTTTAACTTCAGACAAGTTGATCACGTTGAGCACTATTTTGTCTTCATGCTTTTATCACATCAATATATTATGCTTGTTTTTGGTACAACATGCCACAGGTTCAAATCCTGCCATCCCTACTTATGACTTACACTCTAATTAACCCTATTAGGTTTTCATTTATAGAATGACATTGGCTAACCCATTAAATAAAGAACAAAAAGAGGCCATGCTTCAAGAAAGACAACAATTATCTTGCTAGCATACTTGCTCAATAAGTTAATTAAATGATTAGTCTGCCCCAAACTTAGGTCATTGAAGCCTTTTAGAGCTTTCCAAATATCCCTTCAGCTTCCCTCCAAATTAGAATTAAATTTAAAGTCCATTGAAATCCCTACGAGACATCTTCACAAGCAGGAGACATCTTGTCCAAGTGCAAAGATGTTAGAGTGGACATCTTAAATCTAGCTAAGACGTCTTAGAATCATGTGAGATATCTTGTCTAAGATGTCTTAAGAGTGTGGAGACATCTTGGATGCAGCTAAGACGTCTCACCTGCTAGGGCTAAACACAAAGATGCTTGTTTTAAGGCCTAGAACCTTTGGATGCCTCCAAACAAGTCCCCATAAATCCTAAAACCCCCTAAACTCATCAAAATAAATCCAAAATGTATCCAAACATGCCAAAACTTCAAGGAAAGATCCCATCATTGGAGAGATGTTTCCTTGGAGTTTTGGCATTTTGGAAGTATTCTAAACTCATTTTGATGAGTTTAAGAGGTTCCAAGGTCTATGGGGACTTGTTTGAAGGCATCCAAAGGTTCTGAGCCTCAAAACAAGCATCTTTGTGTTTAGCCCCAGCAGGTGAGACATCTCGGCCAAACTCAAGACATCTCGGCTAGATTCAAGACAAAGGCAACAAAATTAATAATTCTTTCAATCTTATGATCAGTGAAACATTTGCAAGCTTGCAGAAAATAATAACCAAGAGGTTGTTATCGTCCGCAATATTGGTTGTTATCTTCCAGATGCTTGCGAATGTTCCATTGATCATAAGGTGGGCTTTCCTTGTGTGAAACATGGATTTGACCAATGAACTTCACCATTTTCTTTACATTTCTAAAAAACCCAAACACCAGTTTGCAATACCACCTATAAGGACAGATATCTAATCAGGACGTAAACAAATTAAATTTTTTGCACCAAAGTAATACTTATTTCCTTGTTCACAACATGAGCCTATTATCAACGTGGAAACTTCAAGGCAAATGTTCACAATAAATTACTTAATATTCTGTAACAGGGCTTATGACTGATATTCCTACCCTCCACGGTGCAAGCTGCTAGCCAGCTGTACAATAAAATTCTAATATTAAAAATGCTTTCAAACATTCTTGAACAATACCATTATGAGGAAATCAAGCTTTTTGTTTTTTTATTTTTTTTATTTTTTGGTGTTAATTTTTGAAGAAATGTCAAAGAAAAATTCACTTCTTGAAAACTACATTACCATTGTGATCCAGTTGTTCTTATTTACATTTTAATTGCATATTAAAAAGAATTTTAAGAATCAAGCAATGAAGGTTGCTCAAACGTTCAACGAAGCCCGCATTGCATTAAAGTTCACTATTATAACCGGAAAAAGCTTCAACATCGGTAAACAATTTTTGCTAAGATTGAACTTTTCCATAAATCTAAATAACCACCTAGTAAAAAAACTCGGCAAGAAAGCTTTGCAGAACAGTGACTTAAAAGATCCTGAAACGATGTAAGCAAACGATACTCAAGAGATAGCCGCTGTAACATAATAATGCAGCTGCTTTTTCATTTTAAATGCTGTTTTTGCATTTTAGAAGAAATCCAGCAAAACGGACTTGCATGACACTCCTGAGAAAAGCTAAGAAAATCTGAGAACCCAACGTCTACTGTATACAGATTTTCTGGTAGAAGTTTAATTCGAATTTTGGTAACGTTTTTAAGAAATAGAAAACTCAAATGAATATTTCCCATGAGTATCATCAACCAAAACTAGACCAAACAAAAATATCATTAACATATTGTTGCACAACCCTGTTGTTGTCACATTTCTGCCATTTCATGGAGCGGTGATGATAAGAATGTTCAACAGAGGTCTAAAAAACGATTGTCATCAACATGAATGCTAAACATAGACCCAGCCATGATTACACAGGGCACTTTGCTATCTCAAAAGGAATTTTACCAGACAGCAAGTTTCAGTTTCCTGATCTTGGCTAGGATAGAACCTAACAATTTATTCTGAGACATATACAGATATCCAAGTGACTTATTTACAAGGAATATGTCACTTAGGATGCTGCCCTCTAGTTTGTTTCCCCGGAGATCAATGCTTTGCAGTGACTTCATATTTGCAATCTGAGGAACCGTGGCGCTGAATGCATTATCATAAAGAAAAAGCTCTACGATAGATGATAAATTTCCTAGTCTTGGAGGGATTATGCCAAAGATGAAGTTGCCAAAGAGGTTCAAATACTGAAGATTTGGCAAAGAGCTTCCAAAGTTGGGCAGTAACGTCTGTTAAACGATTGTTATTCATATATAAATCAGTTAGAAGAGAGCAATTGGATAGAGAATTCAGGATTGGAATAGGCTGCCTGGGCATGCTCAGTGCACTGCTAATGAGGTAATTAGAGCCCATATTCAAACGGCTGATTTGAGTGCAGAGGGTCCCCTGCCATGACGATGGCGTTCCGGACAACATGTTATTGGACACGGAAAGGATTTGGAGGTTGGTGAGGTTAAGCCACCACTCTGGAATGTTACCAATGAATTTGTTTTCAAATAAACAAATACTGTAATTTGTTGAAGTTGCCAATCCAGGCAGGAAAGCGACCTTGTAAATTGTTCCGGATAAACCTAACCATGCTCAAGAAATCCGCAAATAACGACGCCTGGGCGAAGGAAAACGGTTTGGACACAAAATAACGTCGCTGCAGGCACTGTGCGCGCACAACTGGCAAGCTATGACCAGAGCGAAGACGCCGAAGGGTACCAAAGAAACAGAGTTCAAGCAAGCCGCGAATAGGCCACAGACGATGATGAAGCTCGTTATCCAGCACCTGCAAACAATCCCAATCCCTACTCTTTGCAATTTCAACAGCTTCACCCACAATTCCAGCATCAATGCTCACTACCAAAACCTTATCTCGAAGACAGTAATTTTGAAGCTACATCTTCACGACGTGCCCTTCATCTACACCCGAGCAAACAATTACTGTCGGATTGCAAGGATTTGCAGACCGGGAATCCCAGTTTGAAAATGTATAAGTGGATCCTCTATTATCGAGCGTCTGAAAGCAAGCAGTAACCGGACTTCGGAATCATCCTCATCAGCAGAAGGAAGAATAATGGGCGGCCAGAATGCGTATTAGAGAGACACGGCACTGTTCAACACATCCAATTACGGTGATTTCGAGTATCAGGGCAGCAGCTATCTACACTCCTTCGACTGGTACCAGCGTTACCACGGATTAAAACCCTTTCTCAATTCATTTGTCCCCAAGAAATTGCGCGTTCTCATGGTCAGTTGTGGAAACGCAGGTTTCTTTCATCTTTTGCCCTGGCTTCTCAATGTTGGAAAATTTTAAAATTTAATGTCGAAAAATAGAAATATATATAAAAAAACGCTTATTATTTAAGAAGAGAAATTTGTGGGATAATTATGTAACTTCCTATATAAATGGGACTTTTGTCTATTACCCTTTTTATTCATATGTAAGTTGTAACTTTTTATGATAGTTACAACTAAAACTCCATGATATTTGTCACTAACAAGACACTTGCCAACCTTGGCTCAAATTTTTCATAACTTATGAAAGTTATAATTTTTTAGGGTGGTTATGAATTAATCCCCTAGATATTTGTAATACCCTTAACTTAGCATGATTATTGTAACTACCCTAAGGTCACTATAAAAGGGTCTTTAAAGATAAAATTAAAGGGTGTGGAAATTTGGAAGAAGCAACTTTGAAGAATATTGAAGATTTTTTGTAAAGCATGGTTTATTAAAGATATCAATTTAGTTACTTTGTTTTAACCATCTAGTTCATTTCTTCCCATTTTGTTTTTATTTGCTTAGCTAATGGTTTAGATAGTATCGAGCTTGGCATTTAATTTTAGGATTTTTCTAAGTTGCATTTACAGCTTTGTTTTTGTGCAATATTACACTTCTATTAAGGATTGCCATATAAGAGCTTATGTTGTAGAAAAACATCTTAAGAAAATTAATAGTAATGTCTTAAAGAAATTGCCTATTTGAGTTTAAGGAATCTATAAAGTCTTTGATACTTTGAGATGACTGAAATAACTTCTTTATTTATAAAGTTTATTGCCTTGGTATTGCTGATGAGTCATGAATTGTTGGCTGTGATATCACAGCCTAGATGCGATATCACGTACGCGATATCATAGCATGTCTCTTCATCTATAAATAAGAGGCAGAAAGATTTGGTAAAGGAGTTTTAAGTTTTTTTAGTTTTTTAGTATTAAGGTAGGAACTTTTTGTCAGTTTTTCCTCTCAACCCTTTCTCCCAGTGCATGCCCACAATGTGATAATTGTAATTATACAGCATCCTTATTCAAGTGTGACATACTTGGACACGCACATGATCGACAATAAAGATCGAGATTACTTCATCATTGCAGCATCCACTTAGCTTAATTATTTAATTGTTATTGTTATTTATTGCTTTCTTAGTTAATATCTCTCTACCCTTATCTCCTAGTAATGTGAAATGAGTACAACTTAATCACAAGCATTTAAGTGTGACTACTTGGTAACCCAGTAGCATACCTAGGCCATGCGCTTGGTAATCCCAGTGGTAGTCATGC
>MNCI01001838.1:56968-70358 GCA_015680685.1 Gnetum montanum
TTTTTGTAATTTTCACTCATAACACATCTTCTGCACACCATCTATTACCCTCAGCGTATTGTCAACGATATTCTTTCCCTTATTACTATTCCTCAGATTCAAACGTTCCTATGAACCATCACATAGCCTTTTTCTCCCCTTACCATCCAAAGTCCTTATTGATAAATTCCACACCATCATAATTTTCGTGCCTTTAGAACTAGTTGAATTACCCTGAAATCCTTTAACACTCATCCAAATGTCTTTAGTTTACATCATTTAGTTTCAAAAAAATATTTAAAATTCGGTACATTCTATAAAGTGCCCTAACATCGATAGGTCATGATATTGCATCCAAAAAATATATATATACGTGACCCCCCTACGCTAATCAACATCATTTGCAACTGTTCACATGGGGGAAGTTTTTCAAATTTCTCTCTACGACTCACGATTGCGTGTCTCTTACTTTCATATCCATAACTCGCTCGTTGGTACTCCAATTTTCATTTCGTTTGAACCTACTTGAACCTAGAGTGTTCAGCTTAGTTGTGCGGGAGGGGCACATGTCGAATAGTGCATAAATTTTTTGAAATTTGTCATCGCCTAAAGGACATTATTAAGGGTAATTAGTTATAAAATTAAGGATAAATGCGCCAAAAATAATTTCATCTCCTTAGTTATACCAGGAAACTAGATATGGAAACCACCTAAGCAAAGAGGATTAAATATTATAATCTTTCGGGGACATTTTCTCCTAATAATTAATGTCACATGGAGATAAAACAAATTCATTAAGGCAAGCAGTAAGGTATAACCTAACTTTGGTAACAACCTTACTAATGATTAGCCCCGTGCAATTGTAGATAGTCCCGAAACGCGAACAATAGGAAGGTCCTACTCAAGGTGGGATCAAGCAACCTAGGAGAGGTGAAGGACAAGTTCCTGCCGAACAACATGCAAAGCAGGAAGAATAATTATTTAGTATCCACCAAGAAGATCCTACCATTGTACAATCAAGGCAGGCGGAAGGAGGAGTTACTGCAGTGTTTGAACAAGGACGACATCTCACGTTGCCCCAGGATTGTGTTCAGGCCATCCATGAAAGGTCCATATTTATTGCAGTAATCGTAGAATTAAAATTTGGACCTTTCAAAAAATTTGCTCTAGAGGCCATTAGGGATCACCTCAAAGGGTCCCCATTGTGGCCTACCCTCTTTGAAAATGGTGCCTGGTACTTAGGGGAAACGTGCCAATTTTGGCACAACAAAGAAGAAGGCATCATGATTAACATTTGTGGTGTGATTGTTGATTTTTTTGTTCAAGCCATTCCGAAAGTATTAAACCTTTCAAATACAAAACCAAAGGTTGCTCGGTTGTCTACCCGCTTAGACCCTGATGCGCGACGAGTTTGGTTAGATAGGGCATACGACAAGGAAGATAAGACCTATGGGGAGTTGACGACAGAAGAGAAGATTTATTTCAAAATAGGGACTTATCACATCTTCCCCAAAAAAGGTTTAAAAAAAATTTCAACATATGCGGCAAGAGGATGTGCAGTGTTGATGGGAAAGGTTAATGCTAACCTACCTCATCTATATTTTACAGAGATCCTAAAGCGGTTTGAAGAATGGAAGACAGGGAAGATTGCATTGTCCTTCCCTTGTCTTATCAAGAAGTTGTGCAGACGTGTTGGTATCAGAGGATACACCAATGATGTCTTTCAAAAAGCCCAAAATGCTTCGTATGCCAAACTGCTAAAGCCACCAGTTGCAAGGAAAATCACTGGTGAGACGTTGGGGTCGGAACAAGAAAAAGAACAGATGGTAGGGCCAACTGCAACTCAACTTGCAGGACCCAGCCAACTTCCAAGCATGGGACCTAGTCAACAACAAGAAGCAAGGCCTAGCACGGGCCAGTAGGATCAACCACAGCCACTGCCGCAAGATTATAGATCATTGATGAGCCATCTCAGGGCCATCGCTGAGATGATCAGTTGGGGAAGTCATGATGAAGCAAGTCTCTTCCGTGTCATCGATGATGTTGTACAACCTATGATTTCTATGGATCACACGTGGGGTGAAGTGTCCATTTAGACGGGAGGAGGAGAGGATGCTTGGTCACAACAGATTTCAGGGAATGCTGCATTCTTTCAGGTGCAGTTGGAAATTGGTGAAGGGGCCATGGTGGTGGTTATACAGCACCAGGATGTAGCAGGAGCCACAAAAGTGGTCGCAGACCACATTAAAAAATCATTTAATGTATCTGTTGTGTCACTGGAAGATCTTACAAGAGCATGGGATGCTCAAATTTTGGCTGACACCTCAATGACTCCTGCGGAACATGAGGATGTACTTGATCGATTGTTACAAATAGGACAGGTAATGACGTCCTTGTTTGAAATCCCATAGGATGTTACAGCAATACAATCAAACCTCATTTTCACCAAGGGGAAGCTGGTCATGATGGAGATGAGGGCCAAGCACGCTAAAGTAGAAGTGAAAAGATTGCAAGAAAGGCTCGTGACCCTGCAAGAAGCGCAGCGGGATCCTTCTCAATTCGTTCTCGCAGACTAGATGGACACTTTCAGAACTGAGCAACTTAATAAATTTTTGATAGAGAATAAAAGGATGGTGGAAGAAAAAGAGAAGGCTGTTTGGGATGCCTCTGTGGCACAAGTGCAAACTTACATGCACGTTAAGACACTCAAAGACTTACAAGAGGAGAATAAACAACTTGTTGCTGATAACTTTCGGTTGACCTCTGTGGAGAAACAAAAGAATATTCTCGAGGAACATTTTTAGTAGTTGCGATAACAACTAATCAGGGTCAACCAGGACATGAATCGTTTAACCAGGGAAAATCGAACCCTCTCAATGGAGGAGGTACATGCCATCCATTAGAAGATGGGCATTGAAATAAGCGCGTGGCAGAATGAGACTAAACAACATGAGAAGCTAAAGGAGCATTTACAGGACTAGGTGGGGATGTATAAAAAAATCATCAAAAAGGAGATCTATATGGCCAAGGCCCACAACAATGCTCTTAATGCTCAACACATTGACTAGCAGGCCATATTGGGCACATACACATTTGTCCACTAGGCTAAAGTTAAGAGCCGGGACCTGTAGATCCAGGACTTTACAGAGTACATGGAGTTGGCAAACCTATGGTATGCCAACCTTGCCATGTTAATAGCAGGATGCCTAAGAACAGAGCTTGAGCAACAAGTAGCCACCACCTACATCAAATATGAAACAGAATTTGCAAAACACAAAAAAAATTGCAAAAATTGGAGGTTGCAAATTCTGAACTCGAGGTGGTTAAAGCAAGCTACCAGGGGTAGAAAGGTGTCACAACAAACTTGGCTTGATAGCTCACAAATTTTCAAGAATACAGAGACAAAGCTAGAGCCTACGAGAAGGAACAGCGGGTGTTTGCGGCTTGGTATGTCAAAACAAATAAAATGTTTTCACAACTACTATGCCCATGGGAGGTGTCAACTCCATCAAACATCGAAACATTAGCATGGACAGCATGGGATCCTTGAACTGAAGAGGAGAAACTCTAGGACATACTTCAACACCATCAAATCCTAAGACTTGGAGTGCAAGAGAAGGGAAAGGCACCCATGGAGGAGCCATCGCCACCAGGAACTACATGAGTTCCACCCAATTTTGTAGTTATATGATTTTCTTTTGCATTCTTCGTGTTGTGTCTCAATTTTATTCTAATTCCACACTATGTCATGAATCCATTCTAGTCAATCAATAATCCCATACCTATCCACTATGTAATCAATGGAGCTTGTTCTCACTTTAACTCAAGGATGAGTTTTCATTCAGTTGTGGGGGTATGATGAGTTATGAATTGTTGGCCGTGATATCACATACATGATATCACGTATGTGATATCACAGCCTAGACGTGATGTCACGTACACGATATCACAGCCTATCTCCTCATCTATAAATAAGAGGCAGAAAGATTTGGTAAAGGAGTTTTAAGTTTTTTTAGTATTAAGGTAGGAACTTTTTGTCAGTTTTTCCTCTCAACCCTTTCTCCTAGTGCATGCCCACAGTTTGATGATTGTAATTGTACGACATCCTTATTCAAGTGTGATGTACTTGGACATGCACATGATTAGCAATAAAGATTGAGATTACTTCATCATTGCAGCATCCACTTAGCTTAATTATTTAATTATTATTATTAATTATTGCTTTCTTAGTTAATATCTCTCTACCCTTATCTCCTAGTAATGCGGAATGAGTATGACTTAATCATGAGCATTTAAGTGTGACTACTTGGTAACCCAGTAGCATACCTAGGCCATGTGCTTGGTAATCCCAGTGGTAGTCATGCACGAGGTCCAAGATGTGTACAGATGATTAAGGAATGGATGCATGATGAAGCGCTATATAGTTGATGCGTCAACTAGGTTGTGTCTACGAGGCCCCGTGTACGCAGGCCCGTTGATGTAGCCTTCCTGCGTCGACGTGGCCCCATTTACGTAGCCGCCTATCCCGATCTATAAACAAGAGGGCCTTCCACCTCATTTAGGAATCTTTCTAGTAGTTGTAGCAAAGCCCTTGCATTTTGTTTTCGAAGGAGTTAGATTATTTTCCTAAGTGCATGCCCAGAAATAAAGATTGAGATTACTTCATCATTGCATCATTCACTTAGTTTTAATTGTTTAATTATTATTGTTAATTGTTATTGTTATTTACTATTTTCTTAGTTAATATTTCTTTATCATCATTTACTATTCTTGTTGTTAAATGTGGAATGAGTACGACTTAATGACAAGCATTTAAGTGTGACTGCTTGGTAACCCAGTAGCATACCTAGGATCTACGCTTGGTAATCCCAGTAGTAGTCCTGCACGAGGTCCAAGATGTGTACAGATGATTAAGGAATGGATGCTCATCACACTTAGGTTAGCTTAGACTTCATTTCCTATTACTCATTAGTTTAATCAAGATTATCTTCCATTGTCTCTAGGAGTAGCATTAGTTTAGGATTAGATCATCCACCTCACTCTGGACTAAACCATACGTGATAAAGCAAATACTAGTCCAGGTGGGAAGACAGTGAACTACGATCAACGTATAACTATCTAGATACCACAACTAGCTTGTCCACATGGTTTAATTAGATTGTGCGTGAACGCTCGTATTCGTATGGTTGAGTGTAGGGGTACCTCACCGCTCATCATTGGCACCGTTGTCGGGGATGGTGCTAGTTATCTAGATTAGTTATATCATACAAGATCGCTGTAACAAGTACTAATGATATATCCTTTAGAAAAGAAATTAAATTAAAATTCAATTAAGTCACACACGGTTCACAACCATGTCTCTCTCACAAGACTATAATAATGCCACATCTAGTGAGGCAATTCATTGGAGAACCAACAAATATTATGACAATGAAGATTGGAGTACGCAACCTGAGGTGGGGATTTCTTATAAATATAAACAAAGACAACATCGTTCCAATGCATGAAAGCATAACATACCTAGTGACAATGAACCCCTACTGGCCACTACAAGCTTAATGGAAATACAAGAGGCTGTTCGAATAGCCTACAGGCATCGTAAGGAAAGTTGTCTACCCGTGCTTGATTTAAATAACTTTTCCAAGTTTTCAGGAGGCTATGATTCAGATCGACAACAACATTTACAAGCCTTCTATGATGCCTGTACATGGAACAATATTGATAATGGGCGGCAAAAACTTAAGCTCTTTCCTCTAACGCTCGTTGACCAAGCAAAAGTATGGTATAGGTTGTTAAAACCAAACTCAATTTGACGTTGGCCGACAATCGTAGAACTTTTCAACAAAAGATATCAAACCTATGCTAGAGTGTCAGCCTTGAGGAGACAAATCCAAGAATGGAAACAAGTGCAACATGAACCCTTGGACATGGCCTTAGAAAGATATTATGCATTGTTAAACAATTGCCCAGGCCATGGGTTCTCCAAGGAGAGGCTAATGTACCATATCATAGATGGGCTCTGTAATGAAACAAGGGAGACCCTAGGGATGTACGCTCGAGGTTAACTATATGAGCTATGAACCCATCAACTCCAAGAGCTTATTAAGTGGATAAAAAAAGAAGAAGGAGAAATAGCCAAATGGGAGAATGTTGAAAGTTCTTAACAAGACCAAAATCTCAACTTAACAAGGGTCCATGATCATGAAGAGGAGAAATCAACTCACTTCAAGGAGGTGGAATCATCTTTGCCAATCCTACAATCACTAGATGAAATTGAGGTAAAGATCAATAAGATGATGGACTGGGTACATGAAAGATGTGGAGAATATGCCAATATTATTAGAGGAAAAACTATGCCAAATCCAGAAATAGGATAGGACACCACGCGACAATCGAAACAAAGGGTAGAAGAGAATAGGGATAAGAACTCAACTGCCAATCATACGTATCAATGTAACGTCTGTCTGTATGATCACCCCAAAGGCCAATATCCAGTTGTCTCACATTTACATAAACATTGGGGAGGAATGTTACATCTAGAGTTTGTACAGAAATACTGTGTCCAACCACAGTGGCAAAAACCTCAGTCGTGGGGGAGGCCACAACCAACTGGACCATACCCTTCGTATGTCCCAGCGCCAAATGCTTATCATGTTCAACACCCTGTTTCTCCAACAAGATAAGAATACTCTACCTCACCTCATCGTTATCATTCTCATGAGTACTATCCACCCATATCCTCTCCAACAAGATCACCACCTCATGTGCCTTACACTTCTCCTCAACCTCAATATTTTCATACTTCCCCCCCTTCTACATCACCACCAGCCATGCCAGAAGATTTTTTACCACAGCACCAACTCGCAAATGTTACTTGTGCTACTACTGTCAACAGCAGTGGAGGTCCTTGATAACATCGAATGTGTCACTTCTTTAGACGTGACCGTTGAAAGGGATACCACAGTTCAGCAACCACTGTATACACCAACTCAGCACAAATCCAACACTATGGTGCATCTTCCTCTTCGAACCTAATGCCTCATGTTACTCTATCTGGGCCACCAATCAACACTCCAACCATCATGGGGCCCAATGAATATTGCTACATGGAGAGACATGTTGATCCTTGCATACCATCTTATGGTCACAAGTACCATAGTGGGTCAACTCCTTATAAATTAACCACATCTTATAACTTGCCCCACTATGTCAACTCTAATCAGGTGTGTGAACCCCAATGGGGTAAGTCTGACCAGGTCCCAATATTTTTAACATGCAAGGATCCCCACCTTCCATTTATTAATTCTAGCCATGCTCAACCGTTTAGTTATGGGGGGTATCCTCCATTCTAACAACATAGAATTAATTTATGTTGAGGTGTGTTCTATGTTATCGAGTCTCGAGTGATCAATTATTTGAATAGCGAGTCCATCACATCCACCTAGCCATTCTATCAATAAGAGGTTCTACTCTGGGTACGATGATATTTTTGATATCATTAAAACTTAAATTAATTTTGTGCTCATTATTCCTAGAGTGAAGAATGATGGACTAAGAGGGAATGACCAAGGTGTGACATCAAGGGAACTTGTGGATTCTTTTTGGTGACATCTGTAGGTGCTATCATGTAGCTTGGTTATACTAAGATCCTTGTAGATCTAACGAAAAATGGGAGTAAGAGTATTAAAGGAACCCAATAAAACAAAAAATAAAAAAATAAAAAAAAAAGAAGAGAGAAGAGAGGGAGAAGAAAGTGTGCCAAAGCGGCCAAAAAAAAAGTATGTCGTAAAGAAGTTCCAAGTCACTCCTCCCTTGCACAAAATGCCAAGTGATCATACGCCTTGCTATCATGATGCTCTTATGGTTGTCCATCATTGGATGAAACAATGCGATGTCACTGATCAGAGGAATGGAATTGGTCTTGATCTTGGAATGATGGGTTAATGACACCTTAATCATGCTTTACATGCAAGATTCATTGTGCCCTGAGTCAGTTACCTCACATCCCAATCTCTGCAATCCCTTCTCCAATTCATTCCATCTCATTGTTCATGTATTTGTGACTCATGTCTTGTAGAGCATTAAATTCATACCTCATCATGGTGGTATCAACATGTGTATGTTTTGTTGCATTAGTATAGATTACATTTAACCCTTCTAGTGCCTACGGACATCTTAAGGTGTGGTTACGCAAGAGCATATAGGTTGGAACCTACTTTGGGGAGGACCCACTTGCATGAATTTTGTAATTTGTACTTGTTGCACACCAGCACATCATCTTATACCCTCTGAGTATTTCATTGCCAAATCTATTCTTTCCTTTGTCATCATTTTATCAAACATTCCTCAAAACCAAGTTTGAGATTAAAATTTTAGGGCAACTTCCTTGAAACATTTCTAACTCTAAAATCACACTAAGTAAAGAATGCAACATTTATTAAAGCCAATGAGTAAGGTATGAAATCATTAAATGTTTTTCCATAACCTTACTAACAATTGATCTTTGTGTGATTATAGATGGCCCTTAAAAGATGACAACAAGGAGGACCTTCTCAAGGTGCAACCAAATGACCTGGGGGAGGTAGAGGCCAAGGACCTCATGCAAAACATGCAGAGCAGAAGGCATAATCATTCAGCATCCATCATGGAACTCTTGTTACTGCACAATCTATCCAAGAAAAGGGAGGAGAGGTCAGGGCCCGAGCCTATGAAGAGGAACAACGGCTAGTTGCAGCATGGCATGTTAAGGCCAATCAAGTGTTCCTGCAGTTGCTATGTCCATGAAAAGTGTTGACTCCATCAAACATTGGAACATCAACATGGACAACTCATAATCCTCAAATAGAAGAGGAGAAACATCAGTGCTTCTTCAATGGTATCAATCCTAGAAGCCTAATGCACAGGACAAAGGAAGGACACCTATGGAGGAGCCACCACTACCGGGAACCCCATGAGTTCCACAAGTTTTTTCTTTTGTGTCTGTGTCCAAATTTTGTTTAATTCTCCATTGTGGCCTGAATAAATTTCTATTCAATCAATAATCCCATACCTATCCACTATGTATTCAATTGAGCTTGTTCCTCACCTTCTTTGACTCAAGGACGAGTTTTTACTCAGTCGTGGAGGTATGATGAAGTGCTATATAGTCGATGCGTCGACTAGGCCACGTATACGGGGTCCCGTATATGTGGTTGTGTCAATGCGGGCCCATCGACATAGCCTTCCTGTGTCAACGTGGCCCCATTTACGCAGTCGCCTATCTCGGCCTATAAATAAGAGGGCCTTTCGCCTTATTTAGGAATATTTCTAGTAGTTGTAGTGAAGCCCTTACATTTTGTTTTCATAGGAGTTAGATTATTTTCCCAAGTGCATGCCTGCAGTGTGATGCTTGTAATTGTACGACACCTTTATTTGAGTGTGACGTACTTGGACGTGTACATCACCGAAAATAAAGATCGAGATTACTTCATCATTGCATCATTCACTTAGTTTTAATTGTTTAATTATTATTGTTAATTGTTATTGTTATTTACTGTTTTCTTAGTTAATATTTCTTTATCATCATTTACTATTTCTGTTGTTAAATGTGGAATGAGTACGACTTAATCACGAGCATTTAAGTGTGACTACTTGGTAACCCAGTAGCGTACCTAGGATCTACACTTGGTAATCCCAGTAGTAGTCATGCACAAGGTCCAAGATGTGTACTGATGATTAAGGAACGGATGCTCATTGCACTTAGGTTAGCTTAGACTTCATTTCCTATTACTCATTAGTTTAATCAAGATTATCTTCCATTGTCTCTAGGAGTAGCATTAGTTTAGGATCACATCATACACCTTACTCTGGACTAAACCATACGTGACAAAGCAAATACTAGTCCAGGTGGGAAGACAGTGAACTATGATCAATGTGTAACTATCTAGATACCACAACTAGCCTGTCCACGGAGTTCGATCGGATCATGCATGAACGCTTGTATTCATATGGTTGAGTGTAGGGGTACCTCGCCGCTCATTAATGCTCATCGTACTTAGGGTAGTTTAGATTCTCTCTCATCCTCTCTCCGAGCTTAGTTGATATTATTTCCCATCATACCCAGCAGTAGCATTAGTGTAGGAACACATCATACACCTCACTCTGGACTAAACCATACGTGACAAAGTTAATACTAGTCTACGTGGGAAGACAACGAACTACGATCTACGGGTAACTATCTAGATACCACAACTAGTCTATCTACAGAGTTCAACTGGATCATGTGTGAAGCACTCGTATTCATATGGTTGAGTGTAGGGGTACTTAGTCACTCATCAATTGCAATCTTGAAATTGTCAAAGTTTTCTAGAAGTTTTGTTGTTTGGAATTTTTGACCAATATTTAACTAGCCAAATTGAAGCTTGTACTTTGTCATTTACAAAGTGTTTTGGTAGTTAAATTAAACTATCTTTTATGAAATTGTTTGTTGAGCTTGAAAGATTTAGATGATTTGTAATAGATTGAATTGGAATAACTTTATTATGAAGTGTTTGCTCATGTCAATTTATCTTGCGTAAATGTTTGAGATTTCACACAAATCTGCTTTCTTTTCTTGTCTCTTTCTAAAACCCATTGAATCTTGCTCTATTTCTAGTTTTCCTGTGGAATTTTCTGTTTGGGAAAAATTAGGAGTAAATTAGTAGAATTATACTCAAACTTTTTTGTGAAATTTTATTGGTTACAAGTAACATACTATAGGAGCTATATAGACTAAGTGACTTGACAAAATAGGAACCTTCAACAACTCATAGTATTTGACAAAGTTAGCTAAATTTTTTTTGTGATAGCCAAGTACAGTTTCATACACAACCCAACCATTTCAACATTCACAACAGCAAACACATACTCACGTTTAGTTCATTTCATAACCACTAATGAGCGGTGAGGTACTCTTACACCCAACCATATGAATTAGTAAGGTGTTCATACATAATTTGGTTGAATTCCATGGATTCCTAGTGTTCTCGTACACAAGATTCAATCTAGAAGGTGAATCTAATCGTGGAATGATTGTTGTCTTTGCAACTATACTTGTGAGGCTCGATTGTATGATTAAGTGTACTTGAGGAACATGGTTTTTATTATTTTATATTTTGTTTGCCTAAGGTTGGTAATAAATTGAGAATAAATTGATAAACTAGTTCAACTAATTTAATTGCTAATTAATAACTAACTATCCTAACATAAGCATCTAATCCCACTTTTGGTACACATCCTGAACATGTACAACACTGTTGGGCGACCAAGCATTAAGCGCTATTAGGATTACCAAGTGTTATATATATGCTCAAAGTGGTTGTACTTATGTATGCTAGTCTATTTAGCTTAATTAATTACTTAAAGTCTTAATCATCTTAGCTTCATTAATATCTTAATTAATGAAAAATAATAAATGCATAAATAAACATTAAGCTAGTCCAAGTGCTATAAGGTTTATCAAAAAGCTCATCTTTATTACTGTTGGCACATTTTGGCCATTTAATGGAGCAGGCTTTGTGAGGTTGTGAAGCTAGTCATATAACTAACATTGCCAATATTATATTAGATGAAGATTCTTCAGAGGTGTTGGCTATTTTAGTGCCAAAGAAGCATTCACTGGATCTCAAACATGTATTGATGTACAAGTTAAGAAGTGGTTTTAGTTGACCTCCATAAGGTATGGGAGGGTAATGAATGTAAGGAAACTTGTAGAAGAAACTAAATAGCATGGGAGTTGGTGCATTAGGAAGGCATGGAACAACACATTCTACAGTTAGAAGATGACAATACAATTGTTGTAGATCAAATAATGAATAGGGAATCTTCAAAGCAAGATAGCTTGAGAGAAATATCTGAGAAGATTAAATATTGGAAATCAGAATTGGAAGATGCTGCATTACAGAAAGTTCATGCAAGTATTATTAATGGCAGCTCTCTTGATCTGGTTCTTTCAGATAATGATGTGAAGCTACAGTTCCTATGGTTTGCTCTTCAGTGTAAATCTATCATTTGTTATCATGTTTTCTCAGGGAAAAATGCTTTAATTACAAAACTTGTATGCAAGCAAGAACAAAAAAATTGCCCTTGGCAGTTGGAAATGGTGCTGCCGTAAATGCATATTTTCCAGATGTGGAAGGAAACATTTTGAAATTGCCTGCAGAGAAGCTGGATATGATGGCTTCCTCTCTTCGAATATTTTCGCCGGAATTTTTGAAACCCTCTCTGCAACCTCGATCAATACAATAACAATTACAGGGAAATGAAAATCCACTGCCTTCAAACCCTTGAAACCCTTGCCGAAGAACTCCTGCGCTGAGGATCATTTTGCTGCCGCCACTGTCACTGCAACCGCCACGAGCGCCGGAACTGGAGTCGATCTGGCCTTTGCTGAGGGTTTGCAAGCCTCCCCATGCACCATCTCGAGCTCTGGCCGTCGCGCAGCAAGCACCAGCGAAAGCGCCTACACGGGAGGCAGAAACTATAGGCGAGGGCTGTGCGTTGATGGAGAGCAGCAGCAGCAGAGCGACGGGCGGATGAGCATCGATCGCGGCAGGAGCAGAACAATGAATCGACGTCAACAGAAACCGCAAACGGCAGCGAAAAGGACTGCGCAGATCGGGTTGAGGGTTGCTGCAGGTGACTTGCAGAGGAGTTAGCAGCGGGCACGGCCATAGGAGTCACAGGACACAGATGCTACTGTTGAAGTAGTTACAGAAGCGGTGGAGGATGAATTCCAAGAAAGGGGTAAATTTTTCATAGGTAACTGGCTGGTTTGAGCAAGGAAACAGGAGATCACAGATTATTTCCAACAGTTTGGTCCTTTGGGGATAAACATCGTGCCTAGTTTTTGAAAGCATGCGAACGAAAGAAATAGAGCCAAATTCTTATGGGTATACGAACTTGGTTCTTGCTTATTCAGTTGCAAGAGATATGCAAGGGGCCTGCCTCTTCTACATTAGCCTTCACATGATTTTTCTATATCAATACTATCTACATGATTAAACTATAGCTAAATTATATACTATCTACATAACGTAACACTCACTTGGTGTTGAAAATGTGAGAGTGCCACTCTATTTATGCATTCGGTTATTCACACTTACATATATATTTTTATATTAACCCATCCATGTATGCAACAATTACATGGTTGGTTACTATCTTTATTACTATGATTTGAAGAAAATATTTTATGTTATATGTATAGAACAAGTGTCCTTTGCAATTTTTAAATATCATGGTGGTGATAACTTCCCCTTGGTGGTTACAACTAAATTTTAATTTCCCATGATACTTATAACCACCAAGGCCACTTATCAATTATAGCCTTTTTGTCTCCAAAATGGCCACATGTCAATTAAAAAGGCCACTTGTCACTTGCATGGGACACTTG
>MNCI01001838.1:71085-89950 GCA_015680685.1 Gnetum montanum
TTGAATCTTGCTCTATTTCTAGTTTTCTTGTGGAACTACCTCTTTCTCTGGGGAAAATTAGGAGTAGATTTGCGGAGTTGTGCTCAAATGTTTTTGCAAAATTTTACTTGTTACAAGCAGGTATTATAAGGACCGCGTAGACTAGGTAGTTGAACAAAATAGGAAACTTTCAATAACTCACAGTACTGGACAAAGTTGGCTGAATCTCTTTAAAGTAAGTCATTTGTAGTTCACACACAACGAAATTGTTACATTTCATACAACCGCACACCACAACAACACACACACATACTCACATTAACTACTGAGTTATTTGGAGGTATCTGGGCCTTGGTGTTACTAGAGACCAGCAGACACCTAAATCCTGTTCGAGGACACTCGTTGGCAGTCGCGTCCCAAACGGTCGCCAACAATTACCACACACACTACAGTGCTTAGCTACAACAATGCTAGAATAAAGATCTGTACACTCCTTGACTCTTGCTACAAGCACTTAGAAAATTATTCAATCTCTTATGGAAACAAACTATAAGAGTTTTGCTAACAATTTAAATTCTAACTTCCCATTAACATGATTGGGGTGTTGTATTTATAGACCTACTAGGGTGCCACATCGATGAGTACATGTCAACATGAAAAACCCTATGTTCATGGGATCTTGTTGATGAGTTTGCATCAATGGCATCCCATCAACATAGATGACCAAAAACTCTTCATCATACCCCCACAAGTAAATGAAAACTTATACTCAAGTTCCTTACAAAATTGAAAATGTATGAGATTATTGACTGACACATGACACAACAAAACTAGGTGTCTAGGTGTACAAATCGACATTGACTATAAAATTATGATGTTCATGACACAAAATTGAATACTAAAACATGATTGAACAAAATTGGACAACACATCCTTTGATGGTGTGAAGATAGTTGAAAAAATTAGATGATCCTAGGTGGTGAAGGTTACGAAGGATCTTCTCTTGCTTTGGACGCATGCAGTGGTTAAGGTAGTTATGGTTGTCTTGTTGCAGCTACCACTTTTGATGAAAGGTGAAGGGCATCCAACAATGCCTTCATCTTCTCCTCCTTGCTCTAAGGATCATTCAAAGTCGATGCGGCATCACCAAAATAGGCTAGAATAGGGATATCCCATAGACAAGACATTATTGGAAATAGCTCCTTAACATTAACAAACCAAGAAGCAAATTGCTTGTGTTTCGATATTGAATTCTCTAAGTGTGTTTTGCAGCTCCTAATAGTCATTCATCCTCTTGGCCAGGTTCTTGATAGTTGATCTTTGATTAGTGAACTTCACCTTGAGAACCTTGAGTTCTATGCCACTACAAGCTTCTACTTAGTGTCCTTGTGGTGCTTGAACTCTACCTCATACAACAAGCACAAAGTGATCACTTGTTTCTCTAATTCAAACTATGGTCGTTCAGTAGTCAACATAGCTAGATTTGCATATTAGAGGTTGGTAAGCTCCATGTATTCTATCATTTCCTCAATCTGCAACTCCTTCATGTGGATCTTTGCTTTGTTATAGGTATCTATTCCATCAATGATAGGTTGTCATATCTCTCTTCCATACTAGAGTTGCTGGAGGGTCTCATTTACTTTTGCCTTTGCTAATTGGATGTGCTTTTCATTAACTTCTTTTTGTAGATCGACATGATTTCTATAGTGATTTTTGACTCTCTCAAATTTTAGAGCCTCTAATTTCTAGATGACTACTTTAATTACAATCTTTCAATGAAGAGCATAGATCTCCTCCATGAAAAGGTTTCTATTTTCTATTGTCAATCTCCTCAACTTAGTGTTCACTCTGGCTAGTTACTTCTTATGTTGATGGATGAAATCTACCATCTTCTATTTTTGCGCATCAACATTTTGCAAGCACTGATTCTCTGTGGTTAATTGTACATTCTCCTAGTGGGTCTAATCTAAAACCTTTTGAATTTTATGCTAAGTGGCCTCTGCCAAGGATCAATAGAACACTGTCATCTCCATCACACCCTCAAACCCTTTCAATCTTGTGTGAAGCTGCTTAAGAGCTTCAACCTTTATCAATGCTGGGTTGAGGCATGTAAGGTCAACAATATAGGCTCTTAGTTCAAAAACCTCTATAGCCATGCATTCATTTAGCTCTTTGGTTATTTTGACTTGTCCCTCCAAAATGATGTTCTTGCCCCTTGCTTCCAGTAACTTTGATTGGGTTGTAGTTATATTATCTGGAATGTCAAAGACATCTAGAATCAGTTGCCCAGTTCCCAAAAATCGGTGTAGCAATTATTCATGCTATGTTAACTTGTCACTTACAACATTTGCGAACATCTCCATATCTTTAAGTGTAGAGATGTTTGGTACAGATGTCGTAGGTGCACTTAGAGTTTTAGCAATTCTATCAGCAACCACCTCCACTACTATCTCATATCCCTAGTGCTACATCACCAAAACTATTGCCTCCTCATCCTCCTCCAAGCACACTAAAAAAGTAGTTTCATTTCTAGAGATATCTAGAAATTTCTATTGTTATGAGAGGGATATTATTACCTCTCAAGGACTAGGATTCAATCTTGTCGGCAACTACATTCTTCAAATCAAAAATATTGGTCCACCCCCTCCATTTGGCTAACTATTTAAGCTACTTCATTTAGGTAACTCATCATTGGCAAACACACAGATGGTTCACCACCACTTATTCTTGCTTATTGCTCTTGCTTACTTAAGATCCATTCTTAAAATTCACACAACGATTAAGAAGTTGCAGTGATATCTGAAACTATTTGTTGAGTGGGTGGTGGTTTTTGTTCCTCTTCTTGGATGACCTTTGCAAGGACTTTGTCTTTCACCATCTATATCTAGTTAGTAGATGGAGAATGTCAAACATCATCATTTTTATAGTGGGTTATCCCTCCTCTCTGACATAGTTTTTTGATGAGGCATGAAAAGGGAAGTGCCTTCCTTCCATGTTTGTTCTCCTTGAAGAACTTTTCTATCTCAAGATAGATTAGCTATGGAAGGTTGAGAGGGAATCTATCACTTAGAGAGTGGCATACGCATGGGTGGAGAAGGCAGTGATCTTGCTTGGCCTCACCATTGGATTGAGGTGAAAGACCACAATCTTGTAGTAGATTCTATCTGTTGGTGCGAGCGCACCATACTCCTTACCATCGACACCATAACACTACTACAACCATTCTTTCTTGATGTTAGGACCTACTTGTATTAGAATCTTGGCAAGATTCATCCTAGTTTCTGGCAACTGAAGTGCCTCTAAAATGGTTTGCATCAAGTAGGACACTAAAATGTCCTTGATCTTGACCATTGAATTGGCTTGCCTGTTATTCCAAGATAAGAATGTCTCTCCCATGTACCACTCCATGTTGGAAGTGATGATGAGCCAGATGGGAGAGGTCTTTAGTTTATCTTATACTTCTTGAGGTGCTTGCTCCAAGAAAAATTCAAAATTCAACTCTTAGAGAATCATTTTCTGCACCTCCTTTCATTTGATCTACTTAAGATAGGCTTCTGTCAAGGTCACTTCAAGGTTTTCTTAAGGGGCTAGTGCCTCACCCAGTGGGATTACTCTATTACTGCTACTTGATTTAGAGTCGGACAAACAAATTCCACTTCGAACTCCTCCCTAAGAGATCTTGTAGCCTGGGTTGCTACTTGTTCATCTTGGACCTGTTCTTGGCCACTTCCTATTCAAGGCCATTTTCCTATGGTTGTGATGGTCCTCCTTCCTATGTGTGCTTCTCCTTTGGTGCCGTCTATGGTTACAACACATCCAAGGATTAGTATATATAATGTGTAACTTATAATCTTTTGATACATCGTCTCATCAGTTAGTTGCACTTAGGCTAAGGTTGGATCATGGTAGATTGGTTATTTTATTATTATTTGATGAATCATGTTTTCATTTACTCCGATGTCATGTATTTGACATTGGAGCCTTGATGTTGGGCATCCAATGTTAGAGCGAAGATGCAATGTCAGATATCCGATGTTATGGGGTTATCATTGAACATAAGATATTCGATGTCATGGGGTTATGTAGGGGTTTCTTATGTTCATGATAACCCTAATAACACTTAAAGACTAAATTCACATAAGATAGGCAATCTTGAAGGAGATGACATAGGTCTTGAACTAGGAGAAGCCTGAAGGCCTAAGACCTCCTTGAAACCAAGGAACGATAAATTAAGGGACCTTGGGAAACACCATAGAAACCATGACAATCCTTCTAGTTCCTCATCTTCCTCTTTTCCTTCAACATCTAGTTCTGATGAAGATGAACGTAGTAGGTATAGGGATAAAGCTCCACTAAAGGGTAGAATAAAAGTAAAAATTGAACCCACAGACACACTCAAGGTCATCAACATGAACACAAGTCCAATCATCACCATCAACGGAATAGAGAATTTTATCATAACCTATTTGATGACGATAAACCCTTCTTGGCCATCAAGAGTCTAATACATATCACAAAGGCTGTGAAGATATCTCATAGGCATCATAGAAAGAGTCACCTACCTAAGCTTGACATGACTAATATTCCTAAATTTGCTAGAGGTTATGATTCAGATCAGTAACATCATTTACAAGCCTTCCATGATGCTTGTGCTTTCTACAACATTGAAAGTGGGTGGAAAAAGCTTAAGTTCTTTCCTAGAACACTAATTGATAGAGTCAAAGTGTGGTATAGATCGTTGAGACCAAGTTCAATTTGATAGTGGTGAACAATGTTGGAACTTTTCAACGAGAAATTCTAAACCTATGCAAGAGTATCTAACCTAAGGAGATAGATCCAAGAGTAGAAGCAAGAACAACATGTACCCTTGGACATGGCCTTAGAAAGATATTATTCCCTATTGAATAGATCCCCAGGCCATGGTTCTCCAAGGAAAGGCAACTTTTCCACATCATATATGGGCTTCATAATGAAACAAGGAAGACCCTTTGGGATGTATGCCCTAGGGCAATTATATGAGCTCCTAGACCATCAGATCCAAGAGCTAATCAAGTGTGTGGCAAAAGAAGAAGGAGAGAAATGCAAATGGAAGAATGTTGAGAAGTGTTAATGGGATCCAACTCTTCAACAGAAGGAGGTATAGATCTATGGTAAGGAGAATAAAACCACTCTCGATAGGGTGATCCTGCAAAAAACTTTGCCGATATAGAAGTCTATTGATGAACTTGAAGCAAAGCTTAATAGGATGTCCAAATGGATGTGAAAATGTTACAATTCTCATTGAGACAATCAAGGAGAGGATCATGCAAAATAAGCCAAGTGATCATAATTAATAAAGGATATAGAACCAAGAAATAGCTAAGAACAATTTTAGGCAAACAGGAAAAATAGGTAAAGAAAGTGAGGCTATAGACTCCATCACAGATGAAGATAATGGATGCAACATCTGTATATATGACCACCCGAAGGGCCATTGCCTAGTTTTGTTGCATCTGTGGGAGTAATGGACATGTGCCTTAAATCTAAAATTTATGCAAAAGTAGATGCCTGGGAGATTTCCTCTCCCACAAGGTAATTATAGACAATCCCATGACCAATTGTACCATCCTAGGGAGACTTATTACTAGCCTTAACATGGTCATCAATCGTAGTGGCAACAACCACAATTGTGGAGGAGGCCACCACCAAATCAATACTATCCATCCTATCCGTTGAAATTGCATAAATATTACGTTCAACATCCTCTTTTTCCAATTGGTTCTACATCCTCTACTTCAAATTGCCACTACCACTCTCTTGAGTACCATCAACCCATGACATCCCCTGAGGGATCACCACCTCGCACCTCTTACCATCCATCCTACCCTCGATATCCTTCTACTCCACTACATTATAGGTCATCACCAATAACACAGGAAGGTTCAACTCTCCAATATCAACAAATGAGTGCCACTTGTGCTGCAAATGTGCATAGAAACATTGATACCAATGGGTCTCAACTACAACATAGAAAACATCCCTTCTAGAGAAAAGGCCATAAGTCAAAGGAAACCATGCATGGACCCACTATATCATTTGAGCCATCACAAGGTCAATCTGGTGCACTGCCTCCCTTACCAACATCCTTCAACCATACACACTAGCCACCACCCATTAGTACTCCAATCCCAAATCCAACCAATGAATCTAACAGTGTATTAAAAAAAAACACATCCATGCATACCATCTCATGATCAAGGATGCAATTGTGGGCTAGCCATCCATAATGTTAACACACCTCATACCTTGACCCACCATACATTTAACCATCAAGTGTGTGACCAAAAATTTTTCTACCTAGCCACCACACCACCAACACACACCCAATGGCTAGGACATGAACAATTACCAATGTTTCATACATGCATGGATCCTATTTATCCACTTATTAATCCTTGTCATGGCCAAATGTTTAGTTGTGGGGGTTACCCACATTCTAAGCTTTGGGATTCTTAAGTGTTTTTGACCTTTTTGTTTTACATCTTCTTATTTTACACATTGTTTATTTTACATCTTTTTGTTTTCATGTTATTAATCTTTTCTAATTTTTGTTTTACACCATCATTAGTACATTTTCTATTTCTTGAAATTTTTATAGTTTCTTTTAGATTTTATTCTATTTTATTTTGGTGTGATTTGCTAACTTTTTGTTAATAAGTGCTAGGTACAGTGGTAATGCATTGATTGATGGTGGTATGTGCTATTTTTTTATTTGATTGTTGGTGTTTGGATTCTAGCTTTGAATTTCATTACGGATGATTAGGACATGGTTTCTTTTTCATGCAATAGGCAGTGAGTCCACAACATCCACCCATCCACAAACTCCATGGTTTTCCTTGTTTTGCAAACATGTAATCCCTTTTTCATTAAGAACAATTTAATGAATTTGTTACTTTGGTAGTTTCCAAAATTGGGAAGGATTCAAAGGTTTGAATAGGGTGTGACTTCAAGGGGATTTGGTATTCTTTGTGCCATTTTGTTTGCCTAGGTGTATGTGTGTTTTCATGGATTTTTTACCATTTCATGTCAACTAATAAAAGGAAGTTAAATAAGTCTTTGCATGGTGTGGTTCTCATAAAAAAATGATGGGAATTCAAAGCACACCTCTTAAACAAAATAAATGCATGTGTCTTTTCATGATGTGGTTCCCATTTCAAAAAAATAAAAAAATAATCATGGGAATTCAAAGCACACCCCTTAAACACAATAAATGGGCTACAAGCATTTGTTACGAGACTAGAAAGACATGTTACCCATGCCTTAAGGTCCTCTCTAACTAAGGCCCTTCCTCACTTCCTACTTCTCTTTTTTTCTTTAATAAAGAATGGTGGTTCTTCTGTGGAAACATTCTTGTATCTCAGGGGGATGGATTGGTCTTAGAATGGTGATGCAAAGTCATTAAATGTGGTTGGTTTTGGTCTAGAATAATGATGGATACTATCGAGTCATTTAACCATAAAATTCACAAGGGACTTTATGTGATCTTAATTAGGAACTCCATTCCACTCTCTCTTATCCATCTATGCTTTTCATGTCTCACCTCACTACTGGTTTCATGTTCTTGTTCGATGTCCTGGTTTGATGTGTTAGAATTCTTAGGTAGTTTCTTCCAAGTTTTTATACTTAACCTTCCATAACCATTAATCATCCACGAGGCCCATGGACTCCTTGGTTTGAAGTTATGCAAGGGCATAAAAGGCCTGTGCCTACTTTGGGGAGGACCCACTTGCACATCTTTAGGTTAGGTTAGTTAAGTTCTTTATCCTTAGACACTCACAATCAAATCATTTTATTTACCTCATTCATGACATTTAATTGTGCACATCTTCATAACATTTTTTAGTAAACTTTTCTTTTTATTGTTGTGAATTCTTACACCATCTTCAAATATTTTCCTATGTCAAATTTTTTCAAATTTAATGGACTTCTTATCTATTTTACCCTATTTTTCAGCCTTCGCGCTAATGCTACTCAAGGAATTAATCTACCACAATCATACCCTAGCCAAGTGTAACCACTGACGAGACAAGACATTTAACTACTATGTGTTACACATTGCATACTAATTCATAATTTTGTTGTGATTGCAATGGGGAGCATGGACTGAAAGCGGGACTATCTTCACCAAGGATGATGTAGTAGTACCACACTATGAGGATCATTCATGATCGTTGGATCTTCTCTCTCATTCTTTTGCTACTAAGAGGTGTTGGATGTTAGTGTTGTTTAGGGTGTTCACTTCTCTTATCATGAACATCCAATTTTGTAAAGATTGTAACTCCATACACTTGGGCACTTAGAGTCTGTCTATTTCATCTGAGTCAATTTGTATGTTAGTCAATAATCCCATACCTTCCTAATATTTTGTAAGGAACTTGTTCCTCATCTTATATATTTGAGGAGAAGTTTTCATTTAGTTGTGGAGGTATGATGAATTATGTTTTCATCTACTTTAACATTGGGTATCTGACATTGGAGCCTTGATGTTGAGTATCCAATGTTGGAGCCAAGATGTGATGTTGAATATCTGAATTTTGCGGGGTATAAGCTAGCCTATAAATATAGTGCTTGGGAGATTTTAATATAGTTTTTGTCATAGTTAGCAAAGCTCTTGCAGTTTTTTTCCTCCAGAGTTAGAATATTTTCTGAGTGCCCATTGTAGGAGTTTGAGTATGTATGGATCTTTGTTCGAACACTAATGTACCTGAGCACAATAGTGTGACAGGAATAAAAATGAACTCTTTTGATAATCCTTGCAATGCTGAGAATAGATTAATGTTTCCTTTAATGCACTTTACTTTAATGCATTTAAATTAAGCAATTAATTTCCAGTTGTTAATGAGCACAAGAACAACCACTTCAAGCATACATATAGTGCTTAGTAACCCAGCAATGCTTAACATTTGGTAGCCTAACAGCTCCATATGTGTTCAGGAAAGTGGGATGGGTACTTGTGTTAGGCTAGTTAGGCTAGTTTAGATATTATTTTCCACTATTCATTACCTTAGTTAATTTATCTCTTTATTGTCATTAGGAGTAGCATAGAATTAGACAACATCATATGCCTCATTGATGAATCATGGTTTGCTAGGCCTTGATATCGGGTATGTGATATTACAGCTTGGGAAACTATATCGTATACATGAAATCATGATTCTTGTGTCAGCCTATAAATATAGCATTCAGGTGCATAGTGAAGGAGTTTTTTTGGTAAGTCTTTAGGTTGAGTCTTTTTGTTAGTTTTTAGTTAGCTTTCAATTCTTTTCCAAGTGCATGCTCACAGTGTGATGCTTGTAATTATATAGAACCTTTGTTCGAGTATGTCGTACTTGGACATGCACACAATCAGCAATAAAGATCAAGATTACTTCATCATTGCAACATTCACTTAGTTTTTAATTATTTAATTATTCATTATTATTTATTGTTTTCCTAGTTAATAATTCTTTTATCATCAACTATTATTCATTCTTTTTACACGAAATGAGTACATCTTAATCAAAAACATTTAAGTGTAACTATGTGATAACCCAGTAGCATATCAGGTAGTGCTTCGAGTGATGTGAACTCGGTAATCCTAGAGGTAATACATGAAGTCCAAGATGTGTATGGATGATTAAGGACAGATGCTCATCGCACTTAGGCTAGCTTAGATTTTATTTCCTATTGCTTATTAGTTTAATCAAGTTATTTCTCATTGTCTCTAGGAGTAGCATAATATTATAAATCACCTCATACACCTCAATTTGGACTAAACCATATGTGACAAAGTAAATACTAGTCCAGGTGGGAAGACAACGAACTATGATCAACGTGTAACTGTCTAGGTGTCAAAACTAGTCCATATGTGAAGTTTGACCGGATCACGTGTACATGCTCGTATTCATATGGTTGAGCGTAGGAGTACCCTACCACTCATCATTGGCACCATTGCCAGGGACGATGCTAGTTATCTAGATTAGCTATATCATACAAGATCACTGTAACATGGCATTAACAATATATCTTTTAGAGAAGAAATTAAATTCAAATAAGGCACACACAATTTACAACAATGTCTATCTCACAAGACCACGGTAACACAACATCTAAGGAAGCAATTCATTGGAGAACCGATGCAATTTACGACAAAGAAGAAGCTTGGAGTATTGAATCTTATGTAGGAGTTTCATATGTTCATGTACATCCTAACGATACTTAAGGACTCTTTCAGCCAACTCTGACACCTTTAGTGAGGATGGGACATCTTCTAGAATGAGGGGGCCTGTAAGGCTTATGACCTTCTCAATGGTTAGTAAGAGTACATCAGGGGATGATTGAAAGACTTACAAAAGTCATGACAAGTCTTCTAGTTCCCTCTCTTCCTATGCTCTTTCAACATTAGGTCATGACACGGATGACTATTCCTCAAGGGGTTGGCATAGAAATAAAAGTTGAATCGATTGAAAAAATCAGGAACATCAACATGAACAAAGATAACATTGTTCCAACTCACAAACTCAAAACCTACTTAGTGATGATGAACTCCTGCTGGCCACTAAGAGCTTAATGCATATAATAGAGGCTATTCAAATATCCTGCAGGCATTGTAAGAAAAGCCATCTACCCAAGCTTGATTTGAACAATTTTTCCAAGTTTTCAGGAGGCTATGATTTAGATCTGCAACACCATTTACAAGCCTTCTATGATGCTTGTGCATGGAACAACATTGATAATGGGTGGCAAAGATTTAAGCTCTTTCCAATGACACTCGTGGGCTAAGCAAAGGTATGGCATAGGTCTTTAAAACTAAAATCAATTCACCATTGGTTGAAAATGGTAGAACTCTACAATGAAAGATATCAAACCTATGCAAGAGTGTTAGCCTTGAGGAGACAAATCCAGGAGTGGAAACAAAGGCAACATGAACCCTTGGATATGGCCTTAGAAAGATATTACTTGCTATTAAATAACTGCATTGGCCATGGGTTCTCCAAGGAAAGGCTAATGTATCACATCATGGATGGGATTCATAATGAAACGAGGGAGACCCTAGGAATGTATGCCCCAGGTCAACTGTATGAACTATGAACCCACCAATTCCAAGAGCTTATTAAGCAAGTAGCAAAAGAAGAAGAAGAAATAGCCAAATGGGAGAATATTGAAAATCAATAGGACCAAAATCTTAAAGTAATGAAGGTCCATAATCATGAAAAGGAGAAATCAACTCACCTTGAGGAGGTGGAACCATACCCATCTTTGCCAATACTAAAATCACTAGATGAAATCAAGGCAAAGATCAATAAGATGATAGAATGGGTACATGAAAAATGTGGAGAATATGCAAAAATTATTAGAGGTAGAACCACGCAAGATAACTTAGACAACGAGAAGAAATAGAGGATGCCAAACTCAAAAATAGGATAGAATACCATTTAACAATTGGAAAAAATAATTGAAGAAAATAAGGATAGGGGCTCAACTGCTAATCATAAGCATCAATGTGATGTTTGTCTGTATGATCAACCCAAAGGAAAATGGCTAGTATTATCATAGTTACATGAGCATTGGGGAGGAATGCTACATCTAGACTTTGTATAGAAGTATTGTGTCCAATCGTAGTGGCAAAGCCCCTAGTCATGGGGGAGGCCATCGCCAAACGGACCATACCCTTCATATCGCCTGAAACCAAGTGCTGATTATGTTAAGCACCCTATTTCTCCAACTGGATTAACATCTTCTTCTTCACCTCACCATTATCATTCTCCCAAGTATCATCAACCCAATCCCTCTCCTATGGAATCACCACCTCATATTCCTCACACTTCTCCATACTCTCAATATTCTCATCCTTCACCTCCTTCTACATTGCCATCAATTGTATCAAAAGGTTTGACACCATAGCACCAACCAACAAACATTACTTATGTTGCTATTGTCAATAGTAGTGGGAGTCCTCCATAACATTGAAAGCATCCTTTCTTTAGGCATGGTCATAGAAAGAGACAACATGATTTTGAAATCACTACATCCTCCTACTCAACATAAGCCCAATGCTGTGATGCACCTTCCTCTTCAAACTCAACACCTCTGGTTACCTTATCTAGGCCACCAACTAACACTTCAACAACCACATAGCCCAATGAATATAACAATGTAGGGAGACATATCGATCCTTGCATATCATCTTAATTAAGGTCATGGGTGCCATAGTGGGTTAACTTCTTATCACATGACCAGATCTTATAATCTACCCTACTATGCCTACTTTAGCCAAGTGTGTGAACCCCAATTTGGGTACATTCTTGCCACCACACCAAAAAACACCCAATGGTTTGGATATGATCGAGCCCCAATATTTCCAACATGCATGGATCCAAACTTTCCATTTATTAATTCTTTCCATGACCAAAGGTTTAGTCATGGGGGATACCCCCCATTCTAACAAGAAAAATTAGTAAATATTTTTCCTTTTCTTTGGTTTTAAATTTTTTTTTATTTTTCAATTATTTGTTTTCTAATTTCTTGTTTTTTAATTTGTCATTTTATCTTTTTGTAGGTAATCTCATCTATGAATAAAATACTCATGTAACCTATTAGTTGATGTGTTGTTCTATGCTATCAAGTCACAAGGGACTAATTATTTGGACAATGAGCCCACAACATCCACTCACCCATTCTATTAATAGGAGGTTCTACTCTAGGTACAATGATATTCTTATTATCATTAAAACTTAAAGTAACTCTGTACTCATTATGCCCAGAGCGAAGAGTGATAGACTAAGAGGGAATGGTGAGTGTGTGACATCAAGGGAACTTGTGGATTATCTTTAGTGATATTTGTATGTGCTATCATGTAGCTTTGTTGTACTAAGATCCTTGTAGATCCAACAAAAAATGAGAGTAAGAGTTGTGATAAAGGCACTCAATAAAGGAACCCAATGCTATTCTTGGGGATCCCACTAAAAAGACATGCATCCATGCCTAAAGGTTGGCAACTTCTTTGGATCACTTTTGGAAAAGAAAAAGTGCCAAAGTAGCAAGAAGAAGAAAAATAGAAAATAAAAGATTAAGGAAATGTGCTACAGAAAAATTCAAATCGCTCCTCCCTTGCATAAAATGCTAAGTGATTGTACACCTTGCTGTGGTGATGATCTTATGGTTGTCTATCATTGGGATGAAATAATGCAATGTCATTGATCAGAGGTATGGACTTGGTTTTGATGAGTGGCAACGTACCCCTATACTCAACCATACGAATATGAGCATTTCACGCATGATCCGGTTGAATTCCAAGGACTAAGTGCTTATGCGCCCTTGTGGAACAAGGATGGGTTGGTTGATCATTGTCTTCCCAAGATTACCTATATGTCATGATTGTATGGTTAAGTAAGCTTGAGGCATATGATTTTTATAGCTTTTATGATTTTTATGTCCTACGCTAATAGGGAAGGAGAGAGATAACTAAGTGACTTATTTAACTTAACTACTCATTAAGTAAGTTCTAACTAATCCTAACACCAACATCCATTCTCACTTGCCATACACATCTTGAACGAGTGCAACACTATTGGGATTACCAAACGCTAATCGTTATTGGGTTACCAAGTGTTACACGCATGCTCAAAGTGATCGTACTGAGTGTATTTACTTAGGAGAGTTTTAGGGGGAGAGAGAGAGAGAGAGAGAAAGAAAGAAAGAAAATTAATTAAGCAAGAGAGCATTTAATAATATCAATAAAGTTTGTCTTTATTGCCATACACAAGGTGTACTCAGGTACACCATGCTCGAATAAAGATCTATTCACTTGGTGACTCCTACTACAAGCATGCAAAAATAATTCTAACTCTGGGAGGGAGAAAAGGCAAGAGTTTAGCTAAGGGTCTAACTATCTAATGCAAAACCAAGTGCACCTACCTCTTATTTATAGGCAAGGAGGCAGGTCCCAATATCAAGTATCCAACATCGCATGGTAGGCTCTGATATCATGGACCTGATATCGCGGTTCATCATACCCCCATGACTGAATGAAAACTCGTCCTTGAGTTCCTTACAAAATATTGGGAAGGTATGGGATTATTAACTAATTGACAGCTGACGATAGAATGGGATGACAGACTCAACGTGCCTAGTGAGCAGATCAATAAGCATATTACAACATTAGTGTTCATGACCATTGTGGTTGATGAAGCGCTATATAATCGATGCGTCGGCTAGGCTGGGTATACAGGGCCCCGTATACACGGCCGCATCGATGCGGCCCCGTCAACGCATCCCTCTATGCATCGACGTGGCCCCGTTTACACAGGGCCTGTTTTAGCCTATAAATAAGTGGCCCTCTACCACACCTAGGAATCTTTTTATTAGTTGTAGCTAAGTCCTTGCATTTTGTTTCCATAGGAGTTAGAATATTTTCCCAGTGCATGCCTGTAGTGTGATGCTTGTAATTGTACAGAACCTTTATTCGAGTGTGACATACTTGGACATGCACATGATTGGAAATAAAGGTTGAGATTACTTCATCATTGTAGCATTCACTTAATTTTAATTATTTAAGTGTTATTGTTAATTATTATTGTTATTTATTATTTTCTTAGTTAATATTTCTTTATCATCATTTACTATTCCTGTTGCTAAATGCGGCATGGGTACAACTTAATCATGAGCATTTAAGTGTGACAACTTGGTAACCCAGTAGCGTACCTAGGATCGACGCTTGGTAATCCCAGTAGTAGTTATGCACGAGGTCCAAGATGTGTACGGATGATTAAGGAACGGATCCTCATCGCACTTAGGGTAGCTTAGACTTCATTTTCTATTACTCATTAGTTTAGTCAAGATTATATTCCATTGTCTCTAGGAGTAGCACTAGTTTAGGATCACATCATACGCCTCACTCTGGACTAAACCATACGTGACAACGCAAATACTAGTCCTAGTGGGAAGACAATGAACTGCGATCAACATGTAACTATCTATATACCACAACTAGCCTGTCTACAGAGTTCGACTAGATCATGCGTGAACGCTCGTATTCATATGGTGAAGTGCAGGGGTACCTCGCCACTCATCATTGGCACCGTTGTCGGGGAGGCAAATGACAAGGACTTGATGCAGAACATGTAGAATAGAAGGCAATCATTCAACATCCATCATGAAACTCCTGTTATTGCATAATATATCCAAGCAAAGGGAGGAGAGGTCAGGGCCCGAGCCTATGAAGAGGAATGACGACTATTTGTAGCATGGCATGTCAAGGCCAATCAAGTGTTCTTGCAGCTGCTGTGTCCATGAAAAGTACTGACTCCATCAAACATTGGACCATTAGCATGGATGGCTCATAATCCTCAAATAGAAGAGGAGAAATGTTAGGTGCTTCTTCAATGATACCAATCTTAGAAGCCTGATGCACAGGATAAAGGAAAGGCACCCATGGAGGATCCACCACTATTGGGAACTCCATGAGTTCCACAAGTTTTGTCTTTTGTGTCTGTGTCCAAATTTTGTTTAATTCTCCACTGTGGCATGAATAAATTTCTAGTCCATAAATAATCCCATACCTATCTACTGTGTATTCAATTGAGCTTGTTCCTCACTTTCTTTGACACAAGGATGAGTTTTTACTCAGTTGTGGGGTATGATGAAGCACTATATAGTCAATGCATCGACGAGGCTACATATACGGGGCCTTGTATACACGGCCTCGTCTACACGGCCCCATTAACGCATCCCTCCATGCGTTGATGTGGCCCTATTTATGCAGGGCTTGTTTTAGCCTATAAATAAGTGGCCCTTCGCCATAGCTAGGAACCTTTTTGTTAGTTGTAGCGAAGCCCTTGCATTTTGTTTTTGTAGAAGTTAGAATATTTTCCCAGTGCATGCCCGTAGTCTGATGCTTGTAATTGTATGGAACCTTTATTCAAGTGTGACGTACTTGGACACGCACATGATTGGAAATAAAGATCAAGATTACTTCATCATTGCAGCATTCACTTAGTTTTAATTGTTTAATTGTTATTATTAATTATTATTTTCTTAGTTAATATTTTTTTATCATCATTTACTATTCTTGTTGCTAAATGTGGCATGGGTATGACTTAATCATGAGCATTTAAGTGTGACTACTTGGTAACCCAGTAGCGTACCTAGGATCTACACTTGGTAATCCCAGTAGTAGTCATGCACGAGGTCCAAGATGTGTATAGATGATTAAGGAATGGATGCTTATCACACTTAGGGTAGCTTAGACGTCATTTCCTATTACTCATTAGTTTAATCAAGATTATATTCCATTGTCTCTAGGAGTAGCACTAGTTTAGGATCACATCATACACCTCACTCTGGACTAAACCATACGTGACAAAGTAAATACTAGTCCAGGTGGGAAGACAACGAACTGCGATCAACGTGTAACTATCTAGATACCACAATGAGCCTATCCATGGAGTTCAACCGGATCATGCATGAACGCTCATATTTGTATGGTTGAGTGTAGGGGTACCTCGCCACTCATCAATGGTGAACACTCGTACATAAATAACATCCAAGACTTTATTTGGTTGCTTGGAGAGAAAGAGAGAGAAAAAGAGAAGATGAAGCATGTTGCCACCAATTCCAAAATTGTGCCTTCCGTTGTTTATTCATAGCCACACCACCAAACTTAATCGTTTCATAAATGTTCCAATTCTGATCCATCCTAAGTGCTTTCTCTAAGCCCAATCCATTATTTGTATGATCACCATTTGCACACATAACACAATCACAAATGAAAAAAGATAGATAAACCATAATGCAGTTGATACCTTGCCTCGATATGAAGTGCATTGGCTGAGTTGTGATTATGGCAGAAACTAGTTCAAAGATTTATCACTAGTGACTACCCAAGGTGTAGGGGTTAGGCAAATAGTAGAATGAAAAAATTGAAAAATTTCTGCTAAGGCTCCCAACTAAGAGAAAACCTTCGGTAGCTATAAGCTGGAAAAATATGAAGAAAAAGAGAGATGGGAAAAAATAACAATGGCAACGCTAATAAAATGGATGTCATGAATGGGGATGAAACAAGAAATGATTGATTGTAGGAAATTTTTGAGTAATAGAAGTTAACAATTGCACCAAAAAAGAATGCCAGTGGGTCCTCCCCAAAGCAGGCTCGTGCCCTTTATGCCCTGACAAACCCACAAACCAAAGAGTCAGTAGGCTCTAGGAATGTCATTTGGAAGCAAGAGTTAAAGACTTACCCACAAGAATTCACCAAAGAAAAACAATGCATCAACCCAGAAAGAGACTAATGATAAAATTGGCAATGAGGTGGAAAATGGAAAGAAAGATGGAGAGGAGAGAATGAAATTGAATACCTAGAACATGGTTGTGTAAAGTCCCTTGTGTATTTCATAGTTAATGTGACTGAGTAGAACTCATCCCAAATCCAGACTCAAACAAACCACATCCAATGACCTTGCATCAACATGCTTGACCAATCCATCCACTTGAACCAACAAGAATGCTTCCACAAAGAGTCACCACCATTCCGAGGAGAGCGAGATGGAGAAGCAGAAAGCAAGAAAGGGCTTGAGTTAGAGGGAACCTTTAGGCATGGGTAACATGTTTTTCCAATTCTATAACCAGTGCTTGTAGCCCATATTACACTATTATGTCTAAGGTGTGTGCTTTGAATTCTCACTTTTTTCTCTTCTTTTTTTTTTGTGTCTAAGGGGTGGGCTATTCATCTCCTAGCATAATGGCCCCCACAAGGGCCCTCATGAACATCTTTGAGAACTCGTAGTTGATCTATATTGGGAATACACCATTGAACTAAGCCATCGGGACACACTTTGTAAAGTTTCCCATTGATCTCCATAAAGTACTTAGCTCGGTGAAGAAACTATTGTTTCTTCTTAATGTTTAACTCTTGTGATAATTGTTGGGTGAGGAGATAGGTAAGAATGCTACTGTACCAATTTGTCTATGTGGGTGATTGATTATTCACTACACCAAAAAAGAGGAATTCATTAGGGAAATAATCATAAATTGAATACTCATCCTCTTTTTTGTCCCATTCCAACCGAGATAAATGATTAGCAACTACATTCTCGGTGCCTTTACGATTGATCATCGTAAGATCGAACTCTTGTTAGATTACAAGACATTGTATGATAGAAGAGCTTACCATTGGCTTGTTCATGAGGAACCTTATTGCACTATGATCTGTATGTATATATACTTTATATTCTAATACATAGTGTCTAAACTTTTCTAGTGTAAACACTACAGCCATTAATTCCTTCTCTATGGTAGTGTAGTTAAGTTGTGCACCAACGATACTTTTACTTGCACAGTGGAGGTAATCAGGATGCTTCTGGTCATCTAGTTATGTAAGTACAGCTCCTAAGGCATAGTTGGATGCATCAGTCATAATATGGAATGGTTTGGACCAGTTAGGAGCTTGTAGAATGGGTGTTTCTACTAGCTTCTGATTTAAGGTTTGGAAAGCGAGTTTGCATTCTGTGGTCCATTTGAAAGGTACGTCCTTTTTTGTTAATTCCACCAATGGTTTGGAAACCTTTGAAAAGTTCTCAATAAATCTCCTATAGTAGCTAGTGTGTTTAAGGAATGACTAAATATCTTTGATAGTTTTCGGTTGATGGGTAATTCCTTGGATAACTTTGATTTTCTTGAGGTCTACCTCTATTCCTGTGTGTGAGATTTTGTGCCCTAGCACTATGCCTTCTTGGACCATCAAATGGCTTTTCTTCCAGTTAAGCCTCAAATTGGTTTCTACACATCTTTTTAATACTTGCTCTAACTGGTCCAAGGCTTGATCAAAGTTTACTCCATAAGTGGAGAAGTCATCCATAAAGACCTCCATGCC
>MNCI01001838.1:90309-130421 GCA_015680685.1 Gnetum montanum
AGTTAATTCATGATATGACCAAGCAAAGGCTTTCAACCATTTATTTATCACCTTCAGCAATCTCTCTTTTTGTTGCAGAGTAAGCTTAGCATTAATAATTACCGATTTTCCATTTTTAAGGAACATGTATGCTATACCAGTGGGCAATTGTTTTAGCTCAAGGGGCTCCTACTTAAATTTCTTAGGGATTTCCAACTTTTCCTAGTTGATATTTTCAAGGCTAAGACTTGGAAGTTGGTGGTGGACTTGCTCTAATGCATCTATGCTATCAATGTAAGTGCAAGTCAAACCCTTAGTTGGTTTCATGCATATGATTGAACTACTTTCTTAATCAGTTGTCAGCTACTGGGTGCCTTCCTATCGTGTGGCTGCTGCATATAGGCATCTTTGTATGTTGATAATTTTTGCACAGTGATTGCATGCAGGCAGTGTTAAACTTTGCACAACCCATGACCTCTGCATGCAAGTACACCATTATGATTGGGAAGTCCCCCTTACCATTGTTCACCTGAATCACTAGGAAGTCAGCTGGGTACGACCACCCATAAATAGTTATGATAATGTCCTTCACTAGTCCCAATAGGACAGTGATGGACTGGTCGGCCAACTCTAAACAAATGTTGCTCTTTTTCAATAGAGGTAGGTTCTAGGCCTTGTACATTTCTTGAGAAATTAAGTTGACATTGGAACCTGAATCCAAAAGAGCCTTGCATGGTTCATTTCTAGCAACTTGTAAGTATATCAAAGGACTCCCAAGATTAGAGAATTTCCTCGGAAGATGGCCAGCTTTGATCTAATCAGTGATGGCATGTGTTAGCATGAACATATGTGTTGAGTGTGATGGTTGGACTGAAGGGGGCTCCGAAGTTTTGATTGATACCGAGGCGTCTAAGGAATCAATTGCTTGTGATTGTAAGGCCTTGGTTGAACTGTTGGTTCTAAAGAAAGGTATTTTCTTTATGTGGTTGTTGGAACCAATAGTAGGTTGAGAGTTAACAGCCCTTGTGGCATTACATCGTTGTGGCTGGGTAGGGATTTCACCCTGCATAGCTAGAACAAGTGGTAGTGGAGCTATTGGTGGAAGAGATGGGGCCAGATGAGAAGGATGATATGCTTGCAAGATATCACCCGTAGAAGATGGAATCCTATAATACTCATGAGCTTGGTAGTGAGGTTGAGGAGTAACGTGACCAGTAGAGTCACATGGAGAGACTGGCTGCTGCACGTAATATCTGAAACACCACTAATTTCAGCCTAGCACTTTAAAATGAGAACGACTCAAGCCCTTTCGAAGTTTCAGGAGGTAAAATTCGGCTAAGGCATGGAGCTCACACCTGGCTTGCCCAAGGCAGCTTGCTCATCCTTAGCGTGAGAAACTTCACATAGCATCAAAACTGGGTTAAAAATAATCATTTCTAAGTGGTTTTTTGGAGTCACGCTGCAGGTCATGTTGCCATGTAACTCCAGCGTGACCAACTTTTGAAGCCTCAAAACTGAGTAAAAATGACTTGAGTTCAAGAGTGCAAGTCATCCTCAAGATTCACTATTGATAACTATGGGTCCCAGCCTTCAGAAATTCTAGATTTCACCTCAAAATTGCAAGTTTTTGAGGTCATGCTGTAGGTCATGTTGCACGTCACACTGTAGTGTGAGTCCAGCGTGACTTGCCAAAAGTGGCTCTGAACAGGGCACATTCAGGCTCAAATTTCAACTTGTAGGGTCAAAACACAGGAAAATAACTGTTACACCTAAGAAATAGGCTTCATAAATTCAAAAATTAGCGTGAAACATGTCATTCTCCTTAGGTCATGCTGAAGGTCACGCTGCAGCATGAGTCCAACATGACATGTCCAAAATAACTCCAAATTAGACACGTTCAAATTCAAATTCAGATTTTAGATCACTCTCAAGGTTAGACACATTTAGGGAAATAGTTGCATTCAAGGAATAGGCTTCAGAAATCAAAATGTGGTGTCACATTTTTCATTTTATTTCACTCAGGCTGAGGTCACGTTAGGAACATGCCCAGCGTGATTGCCTAGCGTGAGTGTCTACTAAACACCCAGCGTGAGTGCAAGTAGACACACCTCAAAAGCCACGGAAACACTCGACTTAGTATCCTACAATGGTCAAAGTAGTCAAATCAAAGATCCAAAAGTCTCAAGCGAGCTAGAACCAATTTCTCTTATTGTAAATTATCATTTCATTGTAAATCTTTATTTGTGGGCTTGTTAGGCCCTCATAGTCTAAATTGTATGTATTTCCATGGGCTTGAGTGACCCTCGCATTGTAAGATATGATGAACCTGGTCAAGAACATAGCTTGCCCACACATGTCCGACTCATGCATAGTTGTCCATTGGACATGTGTCACTTGATCCGTTTTCCTCTCATCTCCCAGCCGTTGATTCCATTCTTGAATTCCGCACCCGAGCCTGGCCCAACCCTATAAATACCCTATCAATTCACATAAAGGGGGTGGGAAATTTTTGAGTTAAATGTCTTAAAAAAATTAGATTAGCAATCCTTGGGTGCTTGACACACTTTGACTCCTATGATCCAAGCACTTCTGAAATACAACACATCACATCACATCACATTACATCACCCTGGGGCTTGACGCTTGACTTGCCATCTGTAGCTACGCTTTGACCGGTGCACATCTTTTCTATGAAATACAATACAGCTCATTTTGCTAGCCATTATTTTCTATTTACTCTATTTTACATTCAGTTTACATTCTGTTTACAATACCAGTTTACATTTTGCCAGCGTTTCTATTTACATTTTGTGCACACTGTTTACATTTTAAAGCATCAGTTACGATAACCACAACGCATGCCCTAGTTTATGCTCAGGGAAGTCCTTGGTTGATTTGTGTGTAGACCATCCAAGGCACTCTGCCTTCGTTTACTTTTTTAGCTTGCCCTCGGGTGAAGATAGGGTCAGCTGTGTCTGCCCTACAATCTTTCGGTGTTTGTTTCCCTTCCAGCCTTACATCGACGATTTAGGTTAGTACAGTAAATTGGCGTTAGAAGGAGGGCCCAACTTGCTTATTTTCTTTTAAAACATCATGCTACCTATCAAAACTTATTCATCTTCTCCTTGTAAGTCTCCCTGTTGTAGTTGGTCACGCTGCAGTTTGGTCACCCTGTTGGTCATGCTGTTGGTCACGTTACAGTCTGGTCACGCTACAGGTTAGTCACGTTGCACATGCTGTAGGTTAGTCACGCTGCACACCCTATTAGCTTGGACACATTGTCATGGAAAATTCCCACATCAACCCTACTTGTGTAATCCTCACACCAGAACAATACAACTTCATCTGTGTAAAAATCCAAGCTAGCTTGCCTATCGATCGCATGGAAAGAGAGGCAAAGCGAAACTATGAGCTCATCTACAAGGGAGGTCATGAGTTCACTCCCTTAACATTTGACATAATCCCCCTTTCTAAGCCCCATCATTGACTCATATATCAGCTTCTCATGAAAATGAGTCAAGCCTTACAGCCACCTTTGATAGAGCCTCAGAATGGAAATAAGGAAGATGACTTTGCCGTCCAATCTGAGCATGGGGATTCATACCATATTGTCAGTCCTTGCACCTATAAAAATCCATTATTCCAACCTTTCCTGGAGGGAACCATGCTTCCTCCTTTGTTTGCATACACGTGGGGACTAGCTTCTCGACAAGAAATACTAGCTTCCACGTCTAGCCATTACATACCACAAGTACAAACTCACGGGGCACATCTAACTACTTCAGCATAACACGTTCAGGATGTCAGCTCATAACCTGTGGCTGGGTAGTGGGTTTCACCAGTTGTCTAGCAACACCAACCTACTTTCTATAATGTACCACATGCTCTAATCCCATCTCTGAATGTTGCTCCACCACAACAACCAACAATCCAACAATATCCCTTGCTGCAAACAATGCAACAATTGAATTACTACCAATCACAATCCATTCAACCCATTGGTCTGCCTACTGCCCAAGAGTGGGAAGACACGAAGAAAATGATGCACATGTTAACTGAAGAGGTAAAGCATCTTAAAATCGCAAACACTGAGGAAATCAAGGTGTTGGACTTCTATCAAGATGATCCAATCGATCCCTCAGTTCCATCGTTAACGTTGCCAAAGGGAGTCTCATTATCCTAGCTAACCAAGTACAATGGAGAGGGAAACCCAAACGCCCACCTGGTAACATTTCAAACAGAATGTCTATTGCTTCAAGCCTAGCCTCATGTAATTCTATGCATATTTGCTATGTCCTTAATGGGAAAAGCCTTAGACTAGTACCGAGCTTTACCCCGTAACTCCATATCCTCTCTGGAGGATTTGTTACATCAATTTNAAGCCACATTAGATAACCTGATTCAGATTAAATAGGCGCCATTAGAGCTAGCACAAAAATCTACCCAAAGGTGGAGTGCAACTTTTAATGAACTTCACGAGCCCATCCCTGCAACATATCTGCTTACCATCCTTAAGGTGGCTGCGAATGACTTTATTAAATCAAAAATTTACTATTTAAAATCCCGTACCTTGAGCCAAGAATTTGTGCAAATTAAAGACATAGAAGAGGTAGCCCAATCAAGCAATGAACCAGCTTATGTGGCCTACAGGAACCAACACACTTGCAAACAAAACACAATAGTGGCAACAGTAGCCGCAAGCACAAAAGCAACCAACTGGGACCCAACAGCTAAGCAACCCAAAGCCCCAGCTGACAAAGCTACCAACTTTGGCACCAACTCACCTACATCGGTACGGGCCTCCCCAAGGCCCAACTTTCAGCGTAAGGACCGCTCAAAGTATACACCACTACCGATGCAAGCCTCTGAACTACTGGAGCAACTCTTGAAAGTCGGGCAAATCCAACACAAACATGTGTCAGTGATTACCCACCGAACACATGATAGGTACTGTGAAGTACTAAGCAACCCCACATTAGCAGTAGCAAATGAGCCCCTGGTCCCACAACATTTTAAGTTGGACCAATACTATCATTACCATCAATTGGATGGTCACAGTACAGAGAATTGTCGTGCCTTGCAGGATGACCTGTAGAGAATGATAGAACAAGGCCAATTAGCAATCGACATGGTGAGTGAATCCAACACAGATGATGCCTCCTATGTCATAAACTCAATTAGCATAGGTGGCAAGCCCAAACATGTGCAACAACCTTCTGTGATTCGTGTGCCTCCCAACAAGGCAAAGGTCCCTGTAGCCTCCACAAGTAAGAGGTCTCCCTTCAATATCAAAGTGCCATCCACAACACCCTCTATGGTCAAGGTTCCACAACAATGATATGCTAAGACGTTAAACTGGCATGACCTGTCTACTAAGACATTAAACTGGCATGACGCAACAACAAAAACCACTAAGAAACCTTTCGTCATCAAGGTGCCATGATAAGTTAGTCACATAACAACCCCCACAACAACTCCTAAGCCACCCTTTATCATAAGGGGGCCATGACGTGATGGCCCCTCACCTACCCGAAGCCCAATAGTAGGCAACATCTTGATCCCTCCTTCCTCGAGAGTTGACCCCACTAGCAACCTGGGTAGGTCCACCAAATGGAAATGCAAGAGGACAAACGAGCATCTCGCAACCCCCATGGCTGAGGCAAAGGCCACAACCAACAAACAAAAATTGAAGAATGGGGTCCCTACCCTAAAATAGACCAAAAAAACCAAGCCTAAGTCCTCTTTGCAAGAGATCTATCTCTTAAGCCACACAGAGGAAGTCAAGGCCAACACAACGGCTAATGACAAAGACTTTGTAGCTGCACTAACCCAGGTAAAACAATTTTTCAAGTAAAAGAACACAACATTGAGCTTATATGACCTAGTCATGACTTCATCTACTCACTGCCAAGCATTGGCCAAGATCTTGGCCTCCATTCCTGTTACAAAGGACATCCTTGCAAATGAGGCATCCATCCATGCAACAATGCTGCCCCCTCCACCACAAGAATCAAGTTGAACATCTTTAGTGTTCCACAATAATGCAGTCAAAGTCAACCCCACACGAGGGGAGGTCACACATGCGCCATTGAACACTAGTGTAAGCATCAAAAAATGCATAGTACGTAGAGTACACATCGATGATGACATGGAAGAAAACGTTGTCGTGCACTCCGTCGTCGAATGACTAGGCCTAACGCACAACATTCAATTGACCAAAATCGAGTCTTTAAACTCCTTCGATGGAGCATGTGTAGCCATTAATGGCACAATCCACATCGCCTTCACGATAGGGGACCAGTGCCCCATGTTTGTAAACTTTACAGTCATCGACAAGATGCCAAACTACAACATGATTCTAGGTAGGCCTTGGCTAGCCCAACTAAGGGCCATCTCCTCTCCCATCCACCAAGAAATCCACCTTCCATACGAAGGTGGTCAAGTTATCATCCATGGTGATAATGTTTCCTCTTTGACTATCCACGACATAGACATGGCGCAAGTTTTGGAAGAAGAGTTTCTTGGTGGTACACCTACAATAACCAATGCAACACTTAAGGCTAACACACCCAAATGAGTGGTTGAAGCCGAAAACCCCCCCAAAGGATCCTAAACCTTGCATGCTCCCTAATCCATGCTTGGTTAGGAAGCAACTACATGACCAAGACTCTCCCTTGGCAAAAAATGCGGGTGCCTACCTACCCTTTTTCATGCATTTTTGACTTTTAGCACCCTTTGCCATGCATTTTTGACTTTTGTTTACATTACACTAGCCTATGCGTTTACATTTTTCCCACTCACTTAGACTGCACATTTTGCTTTGTTTACACATTCAGCAACTTAGTTTACACATTGCATTTGAAAAACATCAAACATAAACACATAAAACTATAAAAACACATGGCCTGAAAAGGCCTTAAACTAGCTTATGGCCCAGAATGGCCTAAAACTCTCACTTTTTGCATTGCTTTTCTTTCATTCATACATTTTAACTCTATGTACAATAGGTGTCACTTGATGTTGTTTTCTTCCTAATTGATTTTTTGCAGGATCTTGCGCACACACAACATGACCATGCATGCAACATCACACCTTACATAAGCAAGGTAAGCACAGATAGTCCGCTAAGACTATAAATTGGCACAGACAGTCCTGACATCATGACTTAAAGCTGATACCACAAAACAGTCCTGGCTTCATGACTTAAAACTGATACCATAGAACAGTCTTGGCATCATGACTTAAAACTAATACCACAGAAAATTCCTGGTATCATGACTTAAAACTGATACCACAGAACAGTCCTAGCATCATGACTTAAAACTGATACCACAAAACAGTCGTGACATCATGACTTAAAATTGATATCACAGATCTTTGTCTAGTATGATGCTAAACTTCCATATTTGTCTGCCATGACATAAAACTGGCATGCAGAGTCCACTGAGACTACAAACTAGTTTGCCTCTTCATAGTCCGTTATGACTATAAACTAGCAATGCACCATCCGCTACGACACTAAATTGGTGTCGTCCAAGGGGTTACGACGTGAAACTAACTCGCAATAGTCTATTAAGACTATAAACTGATGACATCATGAATGACTAGGCAAAACTTGAAAAGATGTATTACTACGATTGGCTGTTCATGTTCATGTTCCACAAAGGACTTGCTGCATAATTTGTCTCATGGATCCTAATGAAGTTGATGCTGTTCATGATCCTGTCTGCTCTGAAGAATTGCACACAGCGGCTCCATATCCTTGTTTAAAGTGCTTAGTTAACCATTTCATTTGTGTTTTTCTTGCCTTCTTGGAGTTGTGTTTGTAGGATGATGCTCCTGAGATGTTCGTACATAGATGCACTTCATCGTGACAACAAGGTATCACATTTTTTCCTGATGCACGTAACTGGGTTATTCAAACCGTTCATAAGTACATTCTCGACTCCTAATACATTCCCTATTCCCCATCATGCTTCCCTTAGCCTATTCAATTACACTCCCTTGATACATTCTGCTCACCTCAAAACTCTCGATACGCTGTTGCACACTGTGACTCCTTAAGTAGTTGCGATGCAAAACACAGTACATGATGCAAAATGCAAGTGCTGAAACATGAGAAAGGCATAAAAAGCAAGCTCTTTCTAAAAGACCAAAGAGAAAAAGAAAATAAAAGAAAAAAGAAAGATAAAATAAAGCAAAAACAAAGGAAGAGAAGAAACAAACAAGAAAAAAAAGAAAAGAAAACAAAAGGGTCAAAGAGAAAAATGCATGGAAAAGGTCTTCGTGACCCCGTTGACATCATAAGCAAAAGACTATTGGCTATTCTCATACAAGCCCCAGGTGAGAAGGCAATTGTCTTGAAAAATAGTTACGCTCATGTCTCAAAGAGATCATGTTGCACATCATCGCATGGCTTTGGCTATTTACAACGGGCCCCGTAAAAACTCTATAAGAGTCCCATTTCTCCAAAGAATGCACTTCCTATGTCTTGGCTCTGAGTCTGCTAAACACTGGCTATGGACAAGGACCAAAGATATAGCTCATTCACTTGAGAGCATTCCCCTCCCACAATCTTGGCAGCAATCATAATCCTTGATCAACTCTTGACTTCCCCTGATTACAATCCATCCCTTGCATCTTGAACCAGATTCCTTCGATCCCATGTACTTTTGAGAACAGTGCGATGAAACCCATCCAAGGGCCGACGGTTAATGTTTAATGCTTTGTTGTTCATGGTGTTTTGCACTTCTTTGTCGATGCCTCTTGGGTGGATTCCTCTAGAAGTTAACAAAGAGAGGCCAATGAAACACCACTAATTTCGGCCTAGCACTTTAAAATGAGAATGACTCAAGCCCTTTCAAAGTTTCAGGAGGCAAAATTTGGCTACGGCATGGAGCTCACTCCTGACTTTCCCAAGGTAGCTTGCTCATCCTCAGAATGAGCAACTTCACACAGCGTCAAAACTAGGTTAAAAATGATAATTTCTAAGTGGTTTTTGGGAGTCACGTTGTAGGTCACGTTGCCACGTAACTCTAGCATGACCAAATTTTGGAGCCTCAAAACTATGTAAAAATGACTTGATTTCAAGAGTGCAATTCATCCTTAGGGTCCACTATTGACAACTATGGGTCCCAACCTTTAGAAATTCTAGATTTCACCTCAAAATTACAAGTTTTTAAGGTCATGTTGCAGGTCACGCTGCAGGTCAAGCTGTAGTGTGAGTCCATTGTGACTTGCTAAAAGTGGCTCTGAACAGGGCACATTCAGGCTCAAATTTCAACTGGCAGGGTCAAAACACAAGTAGACAACTATTACACCCAAGAAACAGGCTTCATAAATTCAAAAATTAGCATGAAACGTGTCATTCTAGGTCACACTTAAGGTCACGCTGCAGCATGAGTCCAACGTGACCTGTCCAAAATAACTCCAAATCAGACACGTTCAAATTCAAATTCAGATTTTAGATCACTCTCAAGGTTAGACACATTTAGGGAAATAGTTGCATTCAGGGAACAAGCTTCAGAAATCAAAATGTGGTGTCAAATTTTTCATTTTATTTCACTTAGGCTGAGGTCACGTTGGGAACACGCCCAGTGTGACTGCCCAGTGTGAGTGTCTACTAAACGCCCAGCGTGAGTGCAAGTAGACACACCTCAAAAGCCATGGAAACACCCGAATCGGTATCCTACAGTGGTCAATGCAATCAAATCAAATATCCAGAAGTCTCAAGTGAGCCAGAACCAATTTCTCTTGTTGTAAATTATCATTTCATTGTAAATCTTCATTTGTGGGCTTGTTAGGCCCTCACAGTCTAAATTGTATGTATTTCCATGGGCTTGAGTAACCCTCGCGTTGTAAGATACGATGAACCTGGTCAAGAACGTAGCTTGCCCACACATGTCTAGCTCACACACAGTTGTCCATTGGACATGTGTCACTTGATCTATTTTCCTCTCATCTCCTAGCCATTGATTCCATTCTCGAATTCTACACCCGACCCCGACCCAACCCTATAAATACCCTGTCAATTCACATAAATGGGGTGTGCAATTTTTGAGTTAAATGGCTTAAGAAACTTAGACTAGCAATCCTTGGGCGCTCGACACACTCTGACTCCTAGCATCCAAGCACTTCCAAAACACAACACATCACATCACATCACATTACATCACCCCGGGGCTTGGCACTTGACTTGCCATCTGTAGCTACGCTTTGACCAGTGCACATCTTTTCTATGCAATACTATACGGCTCATTTTGCCAGCCATTATTTTCTGTTTACTCTATTTTACATTCAGTTTACGTTCTATTTACAATACCAGTTTACATTTTGCCAGTGTTTCTGTTTACATTTTGTGCACATTGTTTACATTTTAAAGCATCAGTTATGATAACTCCAGCGCAAGCTATAGTTTACGCTTGGGGATGTCCTTGGTTGATTTTCATGTAGACAATCCAAGGCACTCTACCTTTGTTTACTTTTCCAGCTTGCCCTTGAGCGAAGATAGGGTCAACTATGTCTACCCTACAATCTTTCGGTGTTTGTTTCCCTTCTAGCCTTACACCGATGATTTAGGTCAGTACAATATCCATATGGGTCAAGTTGTTGGTAAGGATACTATTGCCTTGGTGGTGGCATTCCCCATGATTATGGGTATTACTACTATTGATATTGCTCAATCGGTTGTGGTGGAGTTCCACTGGGATAATACGTTAAGGGTTGGTGAAACTACCTTGGGTTACTTTGAGAATAAGGTAACCTTTAGGGTGTTTGCCTTTTGTTTAATCGTGGGTTGAGTGCATACACCCTAGACTCCTGCAAATGTAAGATTACAGGGCAACATCCCTTAGGATGGTCATATTGACATATCTTGAATCCACTATCATTGTCTGTTTCTGAATCCACAATGTCTTCAACGATGGCAACTTTTCCCTTACCCTTGCTACGTGCATATTCAGCTTCTCTCTTTTTTCTTTTTTCACAATCACTACCTTAATCTCTAGACTCCTCTGTTATTTTAAGAACAATTCAAAATCTATTGTCTAGGGAATCCCACATTTGATCTACCTTTGTTGAAACTTATGATGTCATCTTTTGGATAGGAAAAATTTTCCTATTCACCATCTCTTCGAGTGGTGACTCTTGTTCATCCTCACAAAATCTTACTTTCCTCTTCTAAAGGGAAGGATCTCAATTATACTCTTCCACACTTTCTCTCTTCTGTAGCTCACCTTCTTCCTTAGTAACTTGCTCCAATAGTCTTTGAATTTGATGGGACCTAAGCTCGGATAGTCTTCCTTGGGCATAAGTTCCAAGGGTTCTTCTCGTTTCATGCCTAAGTGCATCTATGAGATGACGTAGTTGATCCCTTTCTGGATAACCATGGCTAGGACAACGATGTAATAGTGCATAATATCAGCTCATGGTAGCATCCAAGGGTTCATTTCCTTCTTGTTTTCATCCTTGGAATTGCTTTTGCAAGTTAGACACTTGGGAGTACATTTGGTACTTATTGTTGAACAATTCTAACATGGTACTCCACCTACGAATAGATTTTAGTTCTAAAGACCTATACTAGCTTTCCACTTCTTTAACTAGTGTCTGTGGAAATAACTTAAGTTTTTTCCATTCGTTCTCTTTGTTTTGTAAGGCACGCGCATCATGGAATGCTTGTAAGTGATTCTGAGGATCAGCATTGTATCCTCCTTCAAATCGTGGGATGTTGTTCATATCTAATCTCTTAATCCTACTATCTTTCTGGTGCCTTGTTGGAATTCTAATAGCCTCAGTTATGTCTAACATACTTCGAGTAGCAAGCAGGGGTTCATCGTGATCGTCTTGTCCATGGCATCTATGATGCCTACGCTGTTCCCTAGTCTCCCTTCTATGTCGTGAATCTCTAGAGTGCCCTCGTCCCCTTTCTTGGTTGTTTCATCTATGACTTCCACTTTGCCTACCTTTATTCGCTTAGTCCTTTTCTTTATGACTACGTCTGGATATTGAAGGAGAGGATGAAGGAGATGATAAAGGTGAAGAAGGAGAACCATCACCATGACGATGTGTGCCACCTTCTCTTTGGCGGTCTCGACCTCAATCGCGATTACGTTTAGAATATCCATCTTTATCATCTATTTGTGTCCCTTTTTTAGACCCTTTATGCTTGTGGGTATTAGGACCTAGGTTGTGAATAGTGGAATGAAGGTTCTTGTACACAACCCCTTGGTGAAAGTCAAGGGGAGGAACATCATTTTGTGGGCGACTGCCTGAGGTAGGTTTACCACCCTCAATTTCGCTTAAGACATGTGGGACATCTTGGGACCACTTACCCTTCAAAGACTTATGATGTCTCTCCTGTTGCAAGTCCCTTTGACGTTGTGCCTATGTAGGAAAGTATTCTCTTGAGTCATGGTCTTACACAACATATTCTACATGTAAGTGCGGCATGCCAATTTGTGTGAGGGCATAAAGAAGCATGCTTGGGACTAAAAAATCGGGAGGTAACACTATGTTACCTTCTAAGTCTTACCAATGTAGTTGTTCATATTGATGGAGGATAAATGTGAACTCTAGTATATACTCATCAGGATGAATATATACCACTCAAACTTGCTAAGGGATTGGTGGATCAACATCATGTGTATTACGCAATTGATTGTTTCCTATTTCAGACCTAGGCGGTGAGGCGCTTTCATACGAAGAAGAAGATATACTTGTCTGTTTAGTGTGTAATGTATTCTTGTTTATTATTTTCTCAACCAACCCTAAGGGTTCATTCCAACAATGTGAATGATTTCCTAAGTTCTAAATAGCACACAAAGAACTAAGTGCCCAANGGTTACCAAGTGTTACATGCATGTTGAAGTGATTGTACCGAGTGTATTTACTTAGGAGAGTTGTAGGGGGGGGGGGGGGGGGGGGGGGGGGAGAGAGAGAGAGAGAGAGAGAAAAAAAAACATTAATTAACTAAGAAAGCATTTAATAATATCAATTAACACTAATTAATCTATTCTAGATGCTGCAAGGTTTATCATAAAGTTCTTCTTTATTGCCACACACAAGGTGTGCTCAGGTACACAATGCTTGAATAAAGATCCATTCACTTTGTGACTCCTACTGTGGGCATCAGAAATAATTCTAACTCTAGGAGGGAGAAAAGGCAAGATTTTGACTAAGGGTGTAACTATCTAATACAAAACCAAGTGCACATGCCTCTTATTTATAGGGAAGGAGACAGGTCCTGATATTGGGTATCCAACATCGCATGGCAGGCTTCGATATCATGGACTTGATATCGCGATTCATCATCTATCATTGGGATGAAACAATGTGATGTCATTGATAAGAGGTATGGACTTGGTTTTGATCTTGGAGCGATAAGCTAATGGTACCTTAATCATGCACAACACTTTGGATTCATTGTGCCCATGGTAAGTTACCTTACATTCTAATCTCTGTAATCCCTTCTATGATTCATCTCATCTCACTATCCCAATATTTTTAACTTGTGTCTTGTGTGGCATAGAATTCATAGCTCATCACGATAGTATTTAACATGTGTGTGTTTTGTTGCACTATTGCGGATTGCATTTAACCCTTCTAGTGGCTACAGAAATTTTAAGGAGTGGTTACACAAGGGCATGATAGGTTGGAACCTACTTTGGGAAGGACCCACTTGTATGAATTCTGTAATTTGTACTTGATGAACACCACCACATCATCTTATACCCTCTAAGTATTGCATTGTTGAAATTATTCTTTCCTTTATCATCATTTCAACCAAACATTCCTTTGCACCACTACATGTCCTTTTTCCTCACCCTATTTAAGAACTTCATTATATAATTCCACTTTATTACACTTGTGATGCCTTAATGTTCACTTAACATTACCCCAGATCTTTCAAATCTACCTCAAATCCTTCATTTTTTCCATGAAAACTCAAAAATTGATCAATTTTACTAAGTACCCTATTCTGGATAGGACGTGATATTGGGTCTGTGCTATTGTGTACGTGATATCGCATCAACAAAACCTATATATATGGGTCTCCCCATGTGTGTAGAAGTCATTTTCAACTATTCATGCGAGGGGAGTTGTTGCCATTTTCTCCCATGATTTTTCATGCTTTGTGCTCCTACCATTTAACCATCAATATCTCACTCGTTAGTGCTCCAATTTTTCTTCTGATCGAACCTACTTAAACCCAGAGTGTTTAACTCAGTCGTGGGGGAGGGGTATGGTAGAATTTGTGCATAACTTTTTTGAAATTTGCTATCGCCTAAAGGATATCATAGAGGTAAGTAATATTAAGAAGTGTTAAGAACTCATGCCAAATTAATTTTCTTACTTTACAAAAATCATTTAAATTATTAATTAGAGTCACCTGATCAAATTGGACCCAACATTAAAAATTTTAGGGGAATTCCTTGAAAAATTTCTAACTTTGAAATCACACTAAGCAATTAAATTTCAAAATTCATTAAAGGTAATGAGTAAGGTATAGGATAATCAAACTTTGTTAAATGACCATACTAACAAATGATCTTTGTGTGATTATAGATGGCCCCTAAACGAGAAAAATAGGAAGGACCATCTCAAGGTGCATCAAAACACCCAAGGAGAGGCAGAGGCCAAGGACCTCCCATAGAACATGCAGAATAGGAGGCACAATCATTTAGCATCCATCAAGAAACCCCTATTACTGCATAATCCAGACAAGTAGAAGGTGGAGAAGGTAGGGCACCTGAACAAGAACAACATTTAATGTTGTCCCTAGAATGCATTTAGGCAATTCGAGAAAGGTCCACATCAACTGTAGCGATTGTGGAACTTAATTTTGGACCTTTTACCAAATTTGCCCTTGAGCCAGTCAAAGATCAACTCAAAGGATCTCCACTATGGCCTATCCTCTCGGAAAGTGGAGAATGGTATTTGGGATAAACTAATCAATTTTGGTATAATAAAGAGGAAGGCACCATCACTGACATTGGTGAGATTTTAGTTGATTTCTTTGCAAAGGCCATTGCAGAAGTCCTGAATCTTCCAAATACAGAGCCCAAAGTTGCTCATCTATGCACTTGCTTTGATGTTGATGCATGAAAAGTATGGCTAAAGAGGGCGTATGACAAGGAGAAAAAAACATATGGGGAGCTCACCCTTGAAGAGAGAATCTATTTCAAAATTGGCACCTATCACATCTTCCAAACAAAGGGACTAAACAGGATCTCTACTTATGCGGCTAGAGGAAGCAAAATTTTGATGGGCAAGGTTGATGTCCATTTTCCCCATTTGTATCTAACAGAAATATTGAGGTGGTTGAAAGAATCCAAGATAGGAAAGTTTGCATTGCCCTTTCTTTGTCTAATCAGGAAGTTGTGCTAGTGTGCTAAAATTTTGGGGTACACTAATGATGTCCTTAGAAAGGCTCAAAATGCTTCATATGCTGAATTACTAAAGCCACTAGCACTGAGAAAAGATGTTGGTGAGACACTAGAGCTTGAACAAGAGCAAATGGTTGGGCCCACTGCAATAGCGCCTAGCCAACTTCCAAACACGAGGCCTAGTCAACAACAAGAAGCAAGGCCTAGCACATAGTCCACGGGCCAACAAGACTAATTGCCACCCTTAGGGCCATCACAAAAATGGTTAGTTGGGGAAGTCATGATGAGGCCAACCTCTTCATGGTAATCAATGATTCCGTACAACCCATTGTATCAATCAATCATGCATGGGGCAATGTCTCAATACAAAAAGGAGAAGGGGAGTCACAATGGTCACAACAAATTTTTAGGAATGTTGCATCATTTAAGTACAATTAGAAACTACTGAAGGTGACACAATGGTGGTCATGCAACACCAAGATGCAACCAAAGTAGTAGAAGTGGTTAAAGATCACATTCAAGAGTCATTTAATGTCCTTGTTGTGCCACCGGCAGATTTCATAGGAGCATGCGATGCTCAAGTTCTAGCCGATTCCTCAATGATTCCTGTAGAACATGAGGATGCTATGGATCATTTGCTGCACATAGGAAAAGTAATGATGTCCTTGTTTAACATTCCCTAAGATGTCATAGTAGCATAATCAAACCTCATTTCCACAAAGGGAAAGTTGGTTATGGTTGAGGTTAGGGTTGAACATGTAGAAGATGAGTTGAGAAGACTCCAGGAGAAGTTTGTTGCCCTACAAGCTACACAGTAGGATCCGTCCCAACTTATTCCAACTGACCAGCTAGAATTATTTATGATGCAGCAACTGAATAAATTGTTAGAGGACAATAAAAGATTAGCAATGGAAAAGGAGAATGTAGATTGGGATGCTTCGAAAGCATAGGCCTAAACATATGCACATGCAAAAGCACTCACAACCTTATAGAAAGAAAATAAACTCCTTGCTGCCGTGAATCTTCGGTTAACAACAATTGAAAAATAAAAGAATGTTCTTGAGGAGAATTTTCAGCAAATGTGAGAACAACTAATAAGGATCAACCAAGACATAAATTGCTTAGCTAGAGAGAACATGACTCTCTCAATGGAGGAGGTACACACCATCCGTCAGAAGATGACTATTGAAATAAGCACATGGAAAAATGAAGCTAAGCGACATGAAAAATTGAAGGAGCATTTTTGGGACTTGGTGGGGATGTATAAGCAAATCATTGAGAAAGAAATCCATATGGCTAAGATCCATATAAACTCTTTTAGTGCTTAAAACACTGACTGGCAAGCCATATTAGATACTTATGCCATGGCCTACCAAGCAGAATTAAAGAGTCGAGACCTACAAATCTAGGATCTCACTGAATACATAGAGTTGGCAAACCTATGGTATGCCAAGTTGGCCATGTTAATAGTAGGGTGCCCAAGGATTGAGTTGGAAAAGCAAGTAGTTGCAACCTATGCTAAATACGAAATAGAATTTATTGAACACAAGAAAACATTGTAGAAATTGGAGGTAGAAAATTCTGAGTTAGAGGTGGTAAAAGGTAGCTACCAAGGTCAGAAGGATGTTGCAGCAGATTTGGCTTGACGGCTCACAGATTATCAAGAATTTAAAGATAAAGTTAGAGCCTATGAGGAGGAACGATGGTTGTTTGTAGCCTGGTATGTCAAAGCCAATTAGATGTTTCTGCAATTGCTGTGCCCATGGGAGATGCCGGCTCCATCAAACATTGGAACATTAGCATGGATGACACATGGCCCCCAAATGAAGGAAGAAAAGCTTTAGGCACTCCTTCAAAAGTGTCCATTTCCAAAGCTTGGAGCATAGGATAAGGGGAAGAAGCCCATGGAGGAGCCACTGCCACCAAGAGCTACATGAGTTTCAAATAATTTTGTATTTGTATTTTGTGTTGGCATCCCAATTTTGTTTTGTCTAGTCCCACACTACAGCATGAAATAATCCATAGTTAGTCCATAATTCTATACCTATCCATGGTGTAATCAAATGAGCTTGTTCCTCATTTTGTTTGACTCAAGGATGAGTTTTTATTCAATCATGAGGGTATGATGAATCGTGGTTTGCCTGGCCCTAATATCAGATACACAATATCAGGTATGCGATATCACAACCTAGGAAATGATATCGTGTTATACGATATTATGATTCATGTGTCAGCCTATAAATATAGCATTCATGTGCATAGTGAAGGAGTTGTTTTTGTAAGTCTTTAGATTGAGTCTTTTTGTCAGTTTTTAATTAGCTTTCAGTTCTTTTCCAAGTGCATGCTTGTAGTGTGATCCTTGTAATTATATAGAACCTTTGTTTGAGCATGTTGTACTTAGACACACACATAATCAGTAATAAATATTGAGATTACTCCATCATTGCAGTATTCACTTAGTTTTAAATTGTTTAATTGTTCATTATTATTTATTGTTTTCTTAGTTAATATTTCTTTTATCATCATCTATTATTCATGTTGTTAGTGTGGAATGAGTACATCTTAATCATGAACATTTAAGTACATGGTAACCTTGTATCGTATCAAGTAGTGCTTCGAGTGATGTGCACTTGATAATCCCAGAGGTAGTAGATGAAGTCCAAGATGCATACGGATGATTAAGGATGGATGCTCATTGCACTTAGGCTAGCTTAGATTTTATTTCCTATTTCTTATTAGTTTAATTAAGTTATTTCTCATTGTCTCTAGGAGTAACATAATATTAGAAATCACATCATACACCTTACTTTGAACTAAACCATATGTGACAAAGCAAATACTAGTCCAAGTGGGAAGACAATGAACTACAATCAACGTGTAACTATCTAGGTGCCACAACTAGTTTGTCTGCGGAGTTCGACTGGATCATGTGTACACACTCGTATTTGTATGGTTGAGTATAGGGGTACCTCGCCACTCATCACTCACTTTGGACTAAAGCATACGTGACAAAGCTACCACTAGTCCAAGTGAGAAGACAACGCACTGCGATTAGAGCATAAAAATTAGATACCACAACTAGTCCCATCCATGGAATTTGATCGAATTGTGTGTGAACGCTTGTGATTCATATGGTTAAGCATAGGGTTACCTCATTGCTCATCATTATTTTATTAATTTTTAAGTTCAAATCATTATTGGAGCTGGTTGGAAGAGTTTAATGTTTGTAATTTGATGTTTTCATGTTGGTTTCTTTATTAAACCTTTGTGGGAGTTAGAATATTTGATTTTTTTAAAAAAAAACTTCAAGTTTGTGACCCCCATGACTAAGAGCTTACCTTTGATAGCTACAAGGTTAAAGAACGGAGTGATTTGGACAAATGGTTAGGAAGATATAGCTTTTGGAAGGTTTTGGGCTCTGAAAACTACAAAACCCCCTTTGGTGTTTGAAAGGAAATGTGAAAAATTCAAAGTGTGGGCATGTATATATGGACTATTTTTGTGTTGCATCAATAGGGTCTTATATATGGGGTCTTGTATATGTAGGGGTCCATTGATGGGTTCCTACTTACGAAAGGTGTAAGAAAAATTTTTCAACTTGAATTTCTTATAAAATACATGGAATTTTTTTTATGAAAGTCAGGTTCATGAAGTCCTAGAAAAGCCAAGAACTTAATGGAATCATCAAATATGGTTGTTGAAAGCTCAAAAATTGAAAAATTGAATGGAGAATGTGTTTATTAAAGAAATTTCCTTAAGGAGGGCACAAGTGGATGCATCGGAAGGGGTGCACAAAGGTGTGGATTGTGGAAATGTCTAAGGATGAGGTACTTAACTAATCTAACCAAGAGATTTGCAAGTGGGTCCTCCCCATAGTCAGCATATGCAATTTTTTCCCTTACATAACCTCAACTTATGGAGTTTGTGGGTCCCATAGGTGATTTATGATTTTGAAAGTTAAGGACCAAAACCTAGAAGAATCTACCTAAGAATTCAAGCATGTCAAACCAAGACATCGAACAAGAACATGGATACCAACAATGAGGTGAGTCATGGAAAGCATAGATGAATGAGAGAGAAAGTGGAATGGAGTTCCTAATTAAGGTCACATGAAGTCCCTCATGGATTTTGTGGTTAAATGACCTAATAAAATCTATCCTTAGTCTAGACCAAGACCAATCATGTTAAATGACTTTGCATTGCCACTTTAAGACTGGTCCATCCTTTTAATATGTAAGAGTGCTCCCATAGATCAAACACCATTCCTTGTAGAGAAGAAAAGAAAAGTAGAAAGTAAGAAAAGACCTTAGTTAAGTGAGACCTTTAGGCATGGGTAGCATGTCTTTCTAGTCTCATAACTAGTGCTTGTAGCCCGTTGTTCTATCTAAGGGGTGTGCTTTGAATTCCCATCATTTTCATTTTTTTTCATTTCCATTTATTTATTTATATTTTTTTCCTTTTCTTTTTTTTGTTTATTTTATACCTTTTTATTTTATACTTTTTTTAGTGTTCAATTTTGTGTCATGAACACCATAATTTTGTAATCAATGTTGATTTGTACACCTGGGCACTTAGTTTTGTTTTATTATGTTAGTTTTTTTTATGTCATGTATCAGTCAATTAGCCCATATCTTTCTAATTTTGTAAGGAACTTGAGGATGAGTTTTCATTCAATCATGGGGGTATGATAAAGAGTCTTCGGTTAATTGCATTGATGGAATTCCATTGACATGATCCCATTGACGAGATCTTGTTGACATAGGGTTTCCCATGTTAACGTGTACTCGTCAACATGGCACACTAGTAGGTTTATAAATATGACACCCCAACAATGTTAATGGGGATTTAGAATTTTAGTTACTAGTAGAAATCTTGTAGTTTATTTCCATAAGAGATAGAATAATTTTCTAAGCGCTTGCAGTAAGAGTCAATGGTGCTAATGATGAGCGGCAAGGTACCCCTACGCCCAACCATACAAATCACTAAGGCATTCACATGTGATCTGATTGAATTTCATGGAATCCTAGTATTCTTGTATACATAATTCAATCTAGAAGTTGAATCTAATCATGGAATGATCGTTGTCTTCCAAACTACATTTGTAAGGCTTAGTTGTATGATTAAGTGTAATTGAGGCACATGATTTTTTATTATTTTACACGTTGTTTGCTTATGGTTGGTAATAGATTGAGAATAAATTGATTAACTAGTTCAACTAATTGAATTGCTAATTAATATCTAACTATCCTAACATAAGCATTTGATCTCACTTTTCGTACACATCCTAAACATGTATAACATTGCTAAGTGACCAAGCGTTAAGTGCTATTGGGATTACCAAGTGTTATATGTATGTTTGAAGTGGTTGTACTTATGTATGCTAGTTTATTTAACTTAATTAATTACTTAAATGCTTAATCATCTAGCTTAATTAATCACTTAATGAAAAACAATAAATGCATAAATAAATCATTAAGTTAGTCCAAGTGCTACAAGGTTTATCAAAAAACTTGTCTTTATTGTTGCACACACTATGATGCTTAGGTACAATAGTGCTTGAATAAAGATCTGTATACTCTTCGACTCCTACTACGGGCACTGAGAAAATTATTCTATCTCTTGTGGAAACAAACTACAAGAGTTCACTAGCAACTAAAATTCTAACTCCCCATTAACATGGTTGGGGTGTTGTATTTATAGACCTACTAGGATGCCACGTCGACTAGTACACATCAACGTGGGAAGCCCTATGTTGATAGGATCCCATCGATGGGGTAGCATCAAAAGCATCTCATCGACGTAGTTGGCCGAAGAATCTTCATCAACCACTACATTTATTTGGAGGTGTTTGGACCTTAGTTTTGCCAAAGACTAGCAAGCACCTAAACCCTATTTGAAAAATACCTTTGTTTCCCATGATCCCTGTCACGAGACTGGAGGCTACAAACATTGGCAGTCCCAAATAGTCGCGAACACCTATAATTCGTTGAAAGAAATGTCGGTATGACAGAAATGTCAGTGTTTCTCAAATCTATCCTCAACTAATAGAAATAAGAGACCCATCACATTTTTGAAATTTTGATTTCTTCAAAGAATCAACAAAATAGGCAAGCTAAACTCTTAATTATTTATGACGAATTTTTCATCCAATACAAGTAAACATTAGTACCCGATCACAAAGGGATCATCTTCCAGACCGAAGAATTCAGCATGCAAAAAATTATAGATGATTCTATCAAATGTCATGCAACAAAGCTATTGGCTTTCACTCATCTGTGTTGCATCCACACCATGCATCACAACAACGACCATCTTTCTCAAAATTTTCAAAATTTCATGCTTTTTTATATGATTTTAGTATTTTCTCTGCAACAAAACCAAAAACCCAACATTCCCAAAAAGGCATAACAAGAATGCAAAATTTATGCAAATTTCATATAGTATATCCGTATTCTTTTTCCAACGAAAATGCAAAATCCAAAATGCCCCCCTCAAACTTTGAGAAACAGAGTTCAGAGTTGAGGAAAGAAGCATAAAATGAATAGTAACAAAGACCTCTTGAATCCAAAGATGTGGATATTAGGTTAACTATGGTGGCAAATGCTCGTGCCAATGTAGCTGAAAATGAGAAATCGTCCTCTCCCACTAACAAAATTTGATCCAATGCCCAGTGACACTTCAATCTTGATTCATACTAGATTGCTACCATGATTATGCTATATATAACACATAAGAAAAAATGCAAGCCCCGTGTAGCATAGAAAAAAATCATGGAAGCCCTGTCGAATAAAAAAACATCTAAATCCTTTGTGTAGGCTTTGTAAACAATGAACAACAAAAAGGTGAAGAGGAAATCTTAAAAAATGATACTCATGCGCAACAATCATTATGTGTGTCATTGGGTTTATTGTTTCAACTTTCTTTTAAATCTTTTTCCACTTAATTTCCAAACCAGGAAATCCTTTTTTTTTTAATTTTTTTTCAAATTTCTTTATATGATAATCCTAGCCTTGTCCCAACCCAATGAAAATGGTTACCTTTTTTTAAATTTTTTTCTTTTTTTAAATTTTTGTAGTAATAAAACAAAATGTAAATGTTAGTACTATTGTTTGTAGGAGTTTAATAGCAAACAATATTTCCTTGGATTGCCTCTAAAGTTAGCATGGGGTGGTAGTACTAGGCTTTGAACAAAGTACCTCAGGCATGTGATCAAACTAGTTGACCTATAGCTCTTGCTTAATCATAAATAATATTACCTCTACTTAGGATGTGGTAGGACAGAAGTACCCTTGTGATAGGACACATTTAAAGTTGGTTACAAGTACCTTACGTGGTGTATGGTTAGTGTTGTGGTACTAACTTGACTCTTCTTGACTTAAAAAAATTAAAATTTTTTAAAATAACATAGTAATAATGTTTTGTAATCCACAACTACCCTAAATTCTATTCTCATTAATTGGCCTAAGTAAATTCTTCTGCGGGAGTTCTCATGGATTTTCTGCAGAGAGTTTGTTTGGTCTCCTCGTCATCTTCGTAAGAAGCTGTGAGTTTAGAATACATCGTTAAGAAATTTACGAGGGTTGTTGGCAACATTTGTAGCACATCACAATGGCGCAGGCTCTTCTGTTGATTTACAGATCAAACCAGTGGCTGCGAAGTTCATAGACGAACTAAATAGATGCACACATAGAGATTGAGATTGTGCTAGCAAAGGAACTACCATATTTGACCTTGCCACCATCACACCAACAGCAAAGGAAGGCTTGCTTCTTGGTTTCATGCATAGACAGATAGACAGGGATCATTGGTTTTTTCTACCCTATCTTCAACATCAGAAGTGATCCTGCTACCTTCGTTGCAAATCTAGTCAAACAAGATCACCGTGTTGACCATTTGGCAGACCGTTGAGTGGTGGTGCTAACCGTTTGGTGGATCGTTGAGTGGTGGTTCACCCTGTTTCCTCTGCGTGCAGGGCTACGCTACGGTCTCCAGGTTGCGAGGTTCACATGAGTTACTGTGTTGCACTGCGGCTCCTCAAATTTGGCTAGGCTGTCTACTGCATTCGGCTCTTCGATTTTTGGTCTCAATTTTCTGCTACGGTGTTTTTGCTGCTATGGTGCCCTAGTTTCTGGCTTCCTAGGCTGCTGCACTACGCTCTGGTGGCTGTGGGGTAGCAGTTGTAGTGGGCAGCAGGGTCTGCATTGTGGTGTTATTGTTGTGGGTTAAGCCAAGGCTACCACTGCGTTATTACCAGCGTTGAGCCAGTTCCAATGGACGTGGAGCTTCTTTCATCCAAGGGTCTGGATGAATCCTCAGTGGCTGCTACTTCTTCACCTTAGGGAAGTTCTCCCAACTCAGAATCCTTGGATTTTCTTTTACCTAAAGATATCTTTGAATATGTTTCTTAAGATTTTTCTGCATGCTTTATTTTTCTTCAAATAGTGGGTTATCTACCTCGATCATTAAGAATCAATTTGCATATTAAAAATATTTTACAAGCCCATGGAATACATGTCTTACACGCTTGATACTATGCTCATAATTTTGTCCTTGTTGAACTTTTTGAGGCTTCTTACATCAAGAAAGCTCTCTCTCTTCGAATTTTTCTTGCTCGTAATGCTACACTTCTTGCCTAGGCCTGGAAATTTGATTTCAATGTCAGCGACCCAGCCTTTAATATTATCCCTTGTTATGTAGAGCTACCTAATCTTCCTTTAATATTTTCACCTGTTGAACGAGACATAGTTAGCACCTTAGGTCGAGTCATCTCCGACCATGGAATTGAGGTTAACTAGGCTCACTTTCGTCGCTATTGTATCGAATTAGACATTTCTCAAAAGAAAACGACCTTAACCTTAGGAGCTAGAGGCAAAGTTTTTACTCAAAAGGTAGACTATTTGTATCTTCCTAACTCTTGTAGCTACTGCCATCGTGCAGAGCACCACATTTCTACCTGTCCCTTTCTAGCTAAGAAAAAATCTCAAACCAATCCTCCCAAATCTAGTCCTGTAGTCACTCCTCAACCTAACCCACCAAATGGTCCCATTAAGTTCGGTTCTACTTCTAACAATGCTTCATACCTTTTTTCCTCGTCTGCTCCCTTCAAGGCAAGAGTCTCTCAATCCCATTCTCTCATTAAGGCAAGGTCCAAGGCACCAATCATCCACTCACAATCAGTTCAAGATTCACTTTTACATGATGAGTTTGTAATGGTAGGGGAAAGGAAAAGGGCCAAAGCATCTAGAACCACTACTCCCCCTTCCTCTCCTTTGCCCAAAAATAACCTAGCTTTAACTGTTAATACAAGAAACTCCTTTGCAATTCTTTCCACTACTATGATGACTAACATTCCTAACCCTAATCCTTCTACTGTCCTGTCACTCATAATATCTAGAGCTTCTCCATGAACCTCCTATCTTGGAATGTCCGAGGCCTAACTGATAGGCTTCGTCGCAAATGAGCCAGCAACTCTCTCTAGTCTAAATCTCACTTTGGATTTCCTCCTTCTCCAAGAAATCAAGATCTCAACTGAACAATTATCTCTTTCAGCCCACTGGTTTCTTCCCCATTCTTCTGTTCTTGCTACTTCTCATAAGTGTGGCAAAGGTGGAGTAGCCATTCTTTTTCCAGCCTATTGGAAAGACAAACTCCTTCAGCATGGGTCCGATTTAGGTCACCGAGTGGCCTGGGCTGTTTTCTCCTCCTCACATGGTCCCTTTAGAGTTTGTTCTATTTATGCCTCCAATGACTCTACCGAACGGGCCTGATTGTGGCATGAACTCACCCATAGCCTCCCTTCTATTCCTTGGATTTTTGGCGGTGATTTTAACATGATGGAATTCTCTCATGATAAGCTTGGGGGTGTTTTCTCTCAACTTCCACATCACGAATTTCAAGCTTGGTCAAATTTTAAGAAACGTTTCTATGTTTCGGATGGCATCGCAGACACTGCTAGTGCCTCTTTAAATAGCTTCACTTGGAACAATCTTCGTAAGGGGCAGGCTCACATTTATAGTCGATTAGATAGATATTATTTTTCCACTCTTTCTTTTTGGTAGACCCTTTCTAATACTAAAGTCCATCAATACGCAACCTTATCTAATAATTTCCCCATTACTTTATCTATGCAGATCCATAATGACCACAAACGACGAACTTATCATCTCTTTAGGCTGCATAGTCAATGTTTCTCTTCTCCTTCTACCCAACAACTTCTTTCTAGCCTTTGGAACGCTGAACCAAGACCCTTAGGTCCAAAGGGTTGGATCCACTGGTGGCTTCAGACTACTAGTAGAGTTAGGAATCTCGCCCGGCATTATGGTAAGGAAGTTGCCTCTCGTTCTCGACAAGAGTACACCAACATATGCTCTACCATTGAGCACCTTACGATCAAACTAACTGATGATCCTTTCAATAGTCACCTTCAAGGGAAGCTTTCTAGAGCCCGTATTGCCTTTCAACATTGGGAAGTATATAAGGCACAAGGTGCCTTGATTAAAATCCGACTCACTTGGCTAAACATTCAAGATGAGCACTGTAAGGAATTGTTTAAGTACCTTAACCAGTCCTCCCCTTTGCCCTCCTTAAATAAACTCTCCATAAATGGATCCATTATCACTGACCAAAATAGTCTTCTCTCTTATCTTAAGGAACACTTTGAGGCCTTATTCACCACTACTCCTATGGATCCCACATCCTTCGTGGCAGCCACTCTAAATTATCCTAAACTAGTTAATTCTTCTATGCTGACAATTTTAGAAGCTGATATTACTCCAGCTAAGCTTTGACAGGCTTGCTTTAACCTAAGCCCCAGGAAAGCCCCTGGTTATGATGGTTTTCCAGTCGAATTTTTCCAAAAGCATTGGGATCTGGTAGGTTCTGACCTCTTCCATGTTATCAAAGAGGCTACGTTTACTGGTTCTTTGGGACCAATCTTAAACCAAGGGATTATTCGTCTTCTCCCTAAATCGGGAGATCCTACTTATATCTCCAATTGGCGACCTATCACCTTACTTAATGTGGTTTACAAAATTTGGGCTAAATGTTTGGGTTTGTGATTAAAGAAAATCCTTGCCCTTATTATTTCCCCCCCAGCAAACTAGCTTTGTTGCAGGAAGATACATATTAAATAACGTGGTGGCTGCTTGGGAAGGTCTTAAGTGGGCTGAGGACAAGGGTCAGGATATCCTCCTGATGAAGCTTAACTATGCTAAAGCCTATGATAACATTAAGTGGGACTTCATTATCCAAACCATGGCTAAATTGGGTTTTCACCCTAAGTTCATTCATATGGTAGAATGCTTATTCTCAGATGCTACTGTGCGAATCGTGACTACCTTCGGCATCACTTCTCCCTTTTCTATTCATAGGTCTATTAGACAAGGTTGCCTTCTTCCTCCTTACCTCTTCATCATTGCTACTGATTTTCTCTGTCATCAAATCAGTTTGGATATTGAAAATAATGTTTTATCTGGGATTCAGCTATCTTCTCCTCAACATCAGCTCCTCAATATGCATATCGCTGATGACTCCTTTTTCCTTATTCAAAACAATGTTGTTCATGTGTAGTGTCTCTTGTCTTGAGTAGAGAAATATTGCTCCCTCTCTGGATCTATTATAAATTGGCGTAAATCTTTAGTTTATAGTTTCATCAATAACTACAGCCATTTTCCCAGTTATAGTTGGAAGCGTACTCAAGATCATGAGATCATTAAGCTTTTGGGAATCCCCTTTCACTTTAGAGGCCCAACTTCAGAGCTCTGGGACCAAGTACTTTCTCAAATTCAAAGAAAAATCGAAAAATGGAAAACCAAACCCCTCACCCTCGTCGGTAAGTCTCTAATCTGTAAGTCTATTTGTGCCTCTACCCATGTTTATTATTCATCATGTTGGGCCCCTTCCCATGCTTCTTATCAAAAGCTTGAACAATTATTTCAAGACTTCGTGTGGTCGTCTACGGACTCCCAAAAAGGCTTTCATCGTGTTGCCTGGAATATAGTAACTCTTCCTAAGAACAAAGGTGGATTGGACCTTTTGAACTCCTTTAAGCAAGGTCTCACCCTTGTCGCTAAGTGGTTGGTTCAGAACCTGGATGCCCCTAATATTATTGGGAATCTTCTTTAGTTAAGGCTTTGACAAGAATTCCCTAAGAATAGGTTTATCTAGAAGGGTATCCACCCTATTAATTGGATCCTTTCTCCTCATGACATTATCATTCCTGGAACACATGTTTTCAAAAGAATTTGGAAGGCTTGGAAGGTCTTACATTCTCATGTGAATTGGAATAATATTCATATCAATCCTACTCTCCTTTCTAAGGTTAGCCCTTGGTGGCTACCCCTATCTCATACTCCTCTAGCCACCTCAAATGCCAAGACAGCCACCATTTGGTTTCAAAAGGGAGTTGTTTCCCTTAGATGTCTTCGTCTCACCAATCAGTGGATTACTTGGGGTATGTTCAAAAACTTATATGGGGCTTCCAGAACTATGCACCATTTCCTTGATAGACTTTATCACTTCATACATCAGTACTTGCATTTGGATGCTTCAGTTCCTAGTCTCTTCCATGGTCTTCAGTGGACTAATGGATCGAACCTTCTACCCTATAAACCACATGTGCCCTTTCAGTTGTTGCATGATTCCTCTATGATTATTAATCACTGCAATTGATCATGGCACGAAGAAGAGTTTGAATAGTTTTGGCTCTCTCTCTTTTCATGAGTTTGGAGCCTTCCGACTCTTCCAAAAATTAAACAATTTCTTTGGTGCCTCCTTCATCAAGGCTTGCCTATCGGCAAACATCGTGAATACCTTGGGATTCCAAACCCTAATTGCCCTTTCTGTGGAGGTCCTGATGATTTTGTCCATGTTTTTTGACATTGCCCTTTCACTCAGTCTTCATGGGAGTGGGTTTCTAAAGTTTTTCCTTTGTGCAAGTTTTCCCATGAGGATATCTTGTTTGGCTTTTTGGCCACCCCCTATGCTGACCTTCAGTTTCTTTGGGAAGTTATTAGGCTCCTCATTCTTTACTATATATGGAAGTGCAGATGCACTGCTATTTTCCAGAACACTGATTCGTCCAACTCTAACCATTTAACTATTATGGAAAAATTTCAAATTCTTCGCCTTGTGCATTTCCAAATTTTATCTCATACTTCTAAGTTAAAGTTGGATGCTAATTAGTTGTTTTATTGTTTGCAGCCTTGGAGCAAATACACAAACTCGTGCACTCTTCCCAATCTTGATCTGCTACATCGGAGTGTGTTATCATAATTTTGAGCATTTTTAGCTCTTTTTTGTTCTCCTGGTCTTATTAACTCGCAGTTCTTATTGATTCCCAGCATAAGGTTGCTCTTTGGAATGTACTCCCACACCTTGTGAAGGATTATGTATCAAGATGCTTTCCTTCAACATCTACATTTGTCATTGTTCTTCTTCCTATTTAACCATCAATATGTTCAGATGTTGATCATGTACTTAATCTCATTTAATTAATAAAATTCTCTTTTTGGGNCCCCCCCCCCCCCCCCCCCTCATTAATTGGCCCTAGCTCTAGAAAGATGGAAGCATTGCTCACAAGTGCCCTATACTCTTGTTGGCTTTACTAGAACTTCTACCTTTTGGTTGACCATCCTCTAAGACCTAACACAACATTTCATGCTTGGAGAAACAACATTTCTCTACTACCTACTTTGGACATTCTAATTCTACTAGAGCTATGTAATAAGCTAGCTAGTGGGATTACTAGTAATTTATTATTCTTTTCTATTTTTTGGTGCTTCCTTCTTTCCACTTATCAATTGTGTTTTAATGTTGCCATAGTTAGAAAAAATTAAATTTTTTTTATAAGCTATGATGTACTCTTAAACTAGCTACCTGAATTTTGTTTTGTATAAATAAAAAAAGGCATAAAATTTCCAATCCTTGTGATTTGTTTGTTCTACTGGTAGTTTGTGTGTGGTATGGTTTGATTTTTCTTCTAAAAACTAATGTTAACAATTAAGTTAACATGGATCCTAAATAAACACCTACACTCTTCTAGCCCCATTTTGAAGAGAAGTAGCCTTATTACCATTAACAATGAGGTGTTAGCCACTAGTAAAACTCTTGATTTGAAAGCTTCAAGTCATGGATTTGATTCAGGTGGGAAATGCTAAGCTATAAAGTTCTAATTAGACTATTTATCTTATGGTGTATCTATATTACAATTATTTTTGGGTTCTAATGCCCTCCTTTTCTTATTCTCTTTACATTTAAGAAAGGTATGAATAATAATTGACTTTTATTTTTTTTAAAATTAAAATTTTTAAGAATAACATAATCATAATTTTTTAACATTGTTATTATATTTTATTTTTTTCTTCCATTTTTTTCTTTGTTTGCTTGTGAAAGGATGGAAATCCTAACTAAGGTGATGTATAAATAGTGTTGTGCTACTAGCTCAAGTTTTCTTAAAAAAATATTGATTTTTTTTAAAATAACATGATCATAATTTTTATTATATTATCCATAGCTTGCATACTAAGTTCATCATCAATTGCAATTCATTTCTCAAGAATTAGAGAAATAATAAATATCATTACAATTAATGACTTGTTAAGGCATAGTGGGCAATGGTTAGTTTTGGTGTGTGTGTGAGGGGAAGGAAGTGTTAGACCCTATATGTAACAATTAGTTTTATTAAAAATGGCTAGTTGTAAGAAAAATAGAAAAATTTAAAGATATAATAACTACAATATAAACACCTCAGTCTAGGAAAAAGAAAAAGGAAAAATGAAAGAAGTGAAGAAAGACAATTTTTTAAAGAGAATTCTTATTGCTTGTGATCATATTCTTTTTTTTTTTTGTGAAAACAAGAAAAATCCGAGTACAATATTAAATAGATCAAAAGTCCAAGTTTTAACTTCAAATTGATTTTTATTCTTTACAAGACCTTTTATTTTTTTTCATTTATATTTTCAAACTATGAGTAAAGCTTTCCAAATTTTATTATAACTAGGCATATTACACACCTAGATGTCCTTCACACGCAATAGTTTTTTTTTAAAGTTTATATAGTCTATTTATTATAAATTTTTTCCTTTAATTATATAAATTAAAAATTTTATCTAGTTTGTCTTTTCTTTTCATTTTCTTAATTATTCTTGGTTTTGTATCAAGCATGGATTTGACAAAGGTCCACTCATAAATAGTAGTCTCTTTATTTTTAGATGGAAAATATTGGTCTTTTTGTTATGGCATGTCTCAATTACTTTGAATATTCATATCTAAATAAATGATGCTACAACAAAGTCCAATTTTTTTTGTTTACATATTTTTTTGGATGTTTCAATATTATTCATGGGTGTTCAATCTTTTTTCTATAGAATGAATTTTTTGTTGATTATGTTAAATTTTTGTTTTTTTTGTTTTCAGGGGTGTTTATACTATCATACATTTGGTGTTGAAGTCTTTGGAGCTGGCAAGATATTATGAATGCTATGGTGCTAAGCCTCTCCATGTAAGCATAGTTGCTGCAACTCCCTCACCATGTTTGGCATTCTAGTTTAAGGTAAATCCTTACTCATGTTTGCACTATTTTAAAGATATTTTTCAGAGTTGCACCATACTACATTGAGATTCTTAATTCCCATATTTCATTTGAATGGATTAAAGGTAGTCATTTTCTTTTTGTAAATGTTAAATTATAGTTTCACATAGTTAGAAGGCATTATTCTTAATTAGGAAATGGGTGTGGACAAGGAGTTTTGTAGATATCATTTAGTCTTCAATTGTAATGAATAGTTCCTATGATCAATTTAACTCATAGTGGATATGTTTGTGGAATTTCATTGTATGTCTTCATTTTGTATTTTGTTTCATTTGCTCTTATAATGATCAGTATTGCATAAATTCTCTTTCTCAACTTTTTAAAACTTAAAAAGTAGATTTGAATTCTTTATAATCTTCTAAGAAAAATTAGAAGGGAGTGCTTAAAATTGAAGAAGAAGGTAATACAGTAAGACACCACATTAAGGATGTGATCTTAGCCAAAGAAAAGTACTTGCATGCATAAATTTACTTAAGAGAATGTTGTAAATAGTAAGGATTACAAACATTTATATTTGTAACTAATGAAGCATCATTTATGTCGGCCATGACATTGGGGCCACGATGTTGGGTACATGATGTTAAGGCCTGGATCTGATGTTGGATGTTGGATGTTAGGGTATATTCCCAGAGTCTGTAAATATCATGCCTGGGCTCTAGTTTACAGTAGTAATTTATTAGTCAGTTTTCAGTTTTCAAGCAAGGTAGTGAAGCTCTTGCTATTTCTTCTCCCTAGAGTTAGAATATTTTTTGAGTGCTTGTAGAAGGATTCTAAAGTGTGTACGGTTATTTGTTCGAACGCTGATGTACCTGAGTGCAGCAGTGTGACAGGAATAAAATGAACTCTTTTGGAAATCCTTGCAACACTGATAATAGATTAATATTTTCTTTATTACATTTTACCTTCTTACTCTTTACTTTAATGCATTTCATTAAGCAAGATATTTCCAGCAATTAATGAACACAAGCACAACCACTTCAAGCATTCATATAGTACTTGGTAACCTAGCAACGCTTAACATTTGGTAGCTTAGTAGTGCTATATGTGTTTAGGAATGTGGGGCGGTTACTTGTGTTAGGATAGCTAGGTGATAGACATTAGTTTTAATCTACTCTACCCTTTATTCTTGTTGTAGGCAATTACATCCATAAAACATAAATGATAAAAATTCATATACCTAAATTACACTTAAACCATATCCTTGAGCCTCACAAGTGTATTTGGGAAGACAACGAACATTCTCAATGCCATTTCACTTCCTAGAGGAACCAGTGTATGAGATAACTATAGATCCATAGAATTTGACCAGATCACACGTAATGCCTTAGTGATTCGTATGGTTGGGTGTAGGGGTACCTCACTGCTTATCATTGGCACTATCACCAAGGACCTTTTGTTGTTTTGTGTGCTATCTAGGATCTAGTAAAAGTATTTAAATCATTGGAATGAACCTAAGAGTCATATCTTATGTTACAGTTACTACATCAAATTCTCAGAACACACTCGCTTATTGAAAACGTCTTCTTCTCATAGGAGTGCTTCTCCACCCAAGCTTGATCTTACACTAGGATGAATAGTTGTGGTAGCGTGACATGGAGGGCAACATTATGTTGCCGCCTGATCATGCTACTCCTACAATGCTCTATCAAATTCTTGCACGATGTGGTCTACAAGACCACCATGGGGAATATATCATGGAAGATGTCAATGCTAGAGACTATTAGTCCACCAAAGCACAATGCCTATGAGATCGGTAGCTAGAGTAGCACTATGAACTTTTGAAGGGAAAAGGACTTAACGATTCTCCATTCCTGTTGTACCAACAAGCTAGTGGGGATCTTCCACTCAATGATGCTCCTCTATTTAACTTTGATGATGAAGGTCAAAACCAGAATCTACTCTCCATAGTTCACAATCATGATTTTGGTAATAAGGGATCCAACAACAAAGCAGGATCTAGAGAGGCAAGTCAAGACATGGATGTAGGCAAGAAGTACGATTGTGATCATGGTCGCAATCATCAAAGAGGTAGTAGCAGGCACCATGATGGTGCTAGTTCTCCTTCTTCTTTTCCTTCATCATCATCTTATTCTTTTGGCTTTGACTGTGACTACAGAAGGTGAGATCATGATGGAGGCAACTAAAATGAGCACAATGACTGATGTGACCATAATAACCAAAGGGACCACTGAGACAAGCAAGATCAAGGATGTAGATGTTCAAGAGAAGCACATAACCATGAACAAAGGGGTATTAGAAGGCATCATAGGCACCATGATCAAGGCTTGGATGAGCCTCTATTTGCTACTTGAAGTATGCTTAACATCATAGAGGTAGTTAGAATTCCAACAAGGCATGTGAGAGACAGTCGAATCAAATGGTTAGACATGAACAATATTCCTTGATTTGAAGGGGATATAACTTTGATTCACATAATCATCTTCAAGCTTTCCAAAATGCATGTGTCTTCCAAAACATAGAGAATAAATGGCAGAAACTAAAGTTGTTTCCTAGGATGCTCATCAAAGAAGCAAAGAACTGGTATTAGTTCTTAGAATTGGAATCTTTCACACAATAGAGTACCATGCTTGAGATTTTCAATGATAAATATCAAATGTACTCCTAGGTGTCCAACTTAAGGAAGCAAATTCAAGGGTGGAAATAAGGTGCACATGAACCCTTGGATGCTACCAGTGGCTAATACTATGCCTTGATGCATAAATGCCCTGGCCATGGTTTTTCTCAATTAGCTCAACTCCACCACATTGTAGACGGGCTTCGTAATGAAACAAGAAAAACCCTTGGTGTCTATGCCCAAGGGCATTTTTTAGAACTAACTATCCATCAGGTATAAAGGTTAATAGAGCAGGTCATCAAAGAGGAGGGTGAAATTAGAAAAATAGAAAGTGTAGAGGAGTACAACTATGATCCTTTCATCCACAAGGGGGAGGTTCAATTCTGTGATAGTGAGGATGAATCCATATTTGATGAGGGGATACATAAAAAAGCCTTGCCACTTCAACAATTCCAAGCTAAACTTACAACTAAGGTTGATCAGTTAAGAGATTCCATGGATAGCAGATTTCAAGCTATTCTCAAAATTGCTAAAGAGTTCTGAGAACAAGGTAGTGATCATAAGTGTAGGAGGCCTAAAGAAGCTGAACGTGCATATTACAAAGGTAAGGGAAAAATTGCTGCAATAGAAGTGGTTGCAAATAGTGAATCAGATGATGATCGTGAATGTGATGTTTGCTAGTATGAACATCCCAAGGGATGTTGCCCCATTGTGTCACATCTTCAAAAGTATGGGGTGTATGCCTTACATCTATGACTTACAAAAAGGCAAACATCTAGAAGGTTACGTTATCCTCAAGGTAATCTCTAGCAGTTCCACCAGCAATAACTATATTATCCAAGAGGAGCTCCACTGCAATTGTACGAATAGTACTAACAATGGCAACAACCACAATCATGGGTGCTTGCACTGCCAAGGCAACAATACCCTTATCGACAGCCTGATCCATATGGTTATCATGTTCAGCAATCCATGTCTCCATGTGACTCCTCCACTCATGTTTCTTAGTTATAGCCTTACTACCATCCTTCTAACTATTATCGAACTTCGTATTTGCATGAAAGTAGGGACACTACCCCCTACCCTTATCCTCCTGTCCTTGCACATAGTCCTCCTCCAATTGCATAGCTACTACCTGCTCCACCAATGCAAGGTGAATTTCCCACTCAACCACAACAACGCAATGCTACAAGGGTTGTTAATTAGCAACCCAATCATCAATTAGATGGGTCAAATGCCCAATCAAAGAAAATACCTTTCTTTCAATCCCATAGTCCACCTAAGCCTTCACCTACATCCACTATTGACAACCCTACTCTTGCGTCTTCCTCCATATCCAATATCTTCAGGCCACCTTCAAACCAAGCTTTACCAAGGATCCATATCATAATGCTTACTCACATCGTGTCTAATTGGATCCATGTAGGAAACCTTCCTAAGAAATTAGTTGATCTTGGAAGTCGTCTAATTTATTTGTAGATTGTTGGGAATGAACCATGCAAGGCTCTTCTTAATTCAGGTTCTAGTGTTAATTTTATTTCTTATAAGATGTACACTACCTAGAACCTACCTCCTCTTAAGAAGAGCAACATCAAATTAGAATTGGCAGACCATTCCATTAGTGTTTCATTGGGATTGGTAGAAAACATTGTGATCACTATATGTGGGTGGTTTCATCCTGCAGACTTCCTAGTAATCAAAGTAAAGAACTACAAAGGGGACTTTCCAATCATCATGGGAAGAGCATGGTTGAGCATTGTAGACATAAGAATGGGCATCAGAGATCTTTCCCTAGAAATATCTAAAGAAAATTCATTTGGAAAGATCAAGAAGAAGATAGGTCCATGCATCATGTACAATGATAGTGGGTGCAATTATGTGCAACAACTTTGGGCCATTAAGCAAGTATCCATCTTTGCATGCAAATAGTATGCACTAGAAATAGAAATTCAAAGGTGTTTGTTCATAGTAGCCACAAAATAGGAGGGCACATAGTAGCTGACCATTGATTCAAAAAGTAGCACACTTTGCATAAAATCGGCTGAGAGCTTGAGATGTGAATATGCCATGAGCATGGATGAACTTGAACAAGTTCATCACCAACTCTTTGATGATACAAATGATGATACCTATTGGAAAGAGTTGGAAATTTCTGAGAACTTGAAGCAACAACCCCTTGAATTAAAAACACTATCATTTGGAATGGAGTATGCATTTTTGAAAAATAAGAAGCCATCTATAATCAATGTAAGACTTGCTCAAGAACAGAAAGAGATGTTGTTCAAGGTAGTTGAAAGATGGTTAGCAAATTTTGCTTGGTCATATCTTGAACTCACAGGGATTGATCCTAGGATATGCCAGCATCACATTTACATCAACTCAGCCATGAAGCTAGAATGATAGCCATAGAGGTAGTTGAACCCCAAATTAAAGCAAATCATCAAGGAGGAAATCAAACAACTCCTCAAGGAAAGGGTTCATCTATTCCACTGTGGATATCGAGTGGGTTAGTCCATTCGTAATTGTACCTAAGAAAGGTGGTAAGTGGTAGGTCTACATTGATTTTAGGCTGCTGAATATGGCAACATTCAAGGATCACTTTCTGTTGCCATTTGTTAACCAGGTTCTTGACACAATATCAGGGCATTACTACTACAACTTCCTAGATGGTTATAGTGGCTATAACCAAATTCAAATTACACCAAAGGACCAAGCAAAGACAACATTCACAAGTACATGGGGGACTTTTGCATATTGTAAGATGCCATTTGGTCTATACAATGCCCCTACCACATTTCAATACTTGGTCTTGAGCATCTTTCAACAGTAGATCGGTAGTGGTGTAGAAGTCTTCATGGATGATTTCTCCACCTATAGAGCTACATTTGAGCAAGCTTTGGACTACCTTGAGCAAGTGCTGAAATGATGTGTCAAAACTAACTTATGGCTCAATTGGTAGAAAAGTCACCTCATGATCTAGGAGGGCATTGTATTAGGGCACAAAATATCACAAGTAAGAATTGAGGTGGACCTTGAAAAAATAAAGATCATCCCAGGAAAAACTTATCAGCCAAAAATAGTTAAAGTTGTATGGTCATTACTTGGACACATTGGAAACTACTGGCAATTCATAGAGAATTTCTCTAAGATTGCAAAACCATTGGTTAAACTAATAAAGAAAGATGCTCCTTTTTTCTAGACCTTGGAATGTGAAAAAGCATTCTAGCAACTGAAAGAAAATCTTGTGGAAACACCAATTCTATAGGCACCTAACTAGTCTAGATCATTTCATATCATGAAAAATGCATTAAACTATGCTTTTGGAGCTGTGTTGATGTAGTTAGATGACAAGAAACATCCATACTACATCCACAGTGCTAGCTGAAGCATTGTGGATGCATAATTAAACTACACCACTATAGAAAAAGAATTGATGATAGTGGTGTTTGCTCTAGAGAAGTTCAAGCATGATGTGCTTGGATATAAGGTGTTTATGCACACAGATCACAGTGCCATCCAGTTCCTAATAAAAAATCCAATAGTGAGTCCCTATGTCATATGGTGGCTGGTGATCTTACAAGAGTTCAATCTTATAATGGTAGATCGGAAGGGCACTAAGAATGTGGTCATTGATCATTTGTCTTGGTTGCAAGGGGATGACAAAGAGGAAGAAAGCCCATTATTTGATACATTTCCTAATGAACTTCTCTTTTTTGAAGCAATAATTGAACAAATTCCCAATGAGCCAAAATGATATGATAACATTCTCACCTATCTTCTCACTTAGGAGATGCCACAAGGTTTGGACCACCAGAGGAAGTAATAGTTTCTTCACTAGGTAAAGCACTTCATGGAGATCAATGGACACCTCTACAAAGTGTGTGCTGATGGCCTGGTTCATTGGTGTGTCTTTGATGCTGATCAACTACCCGTGCTTTAAGATGCTCATGAAGGTTTGTGTGGAGGACACTACATTGGGAGACACACGACCATTAAAATCCTGATGGTAGGGTACTATTGGCCAATACTCTTTAGGGATGCCCACCATTTCATTCGCTCTTATAAATGATGCCAATGAGATGATGGAATGAATGCTAGAATGGAGGGACCTCAATAATGGATTCAACTTTTAGAACCATTTAACATTTGGGACATTGATTTCATGTGTCCCATCATGCCCATGTCAAATGGAAAGACATACATCATAGTCATTATTGAGTATTATATGAAGTGGGTAGAAGTAGTAGCCATTATCAACTGTACATCTTCTATTGCTACTCAATTTGTACAAAAAAATATTGTAAATAGGTTTGGTGTGCCACGTACATTAATTTCTAACAATTGAAATCATTTTACAGGCACTACTTTTTGGAGGCTTATGCAATGCTTGGGGGTTGGACACAAACTCACAACACCTTACCATCCCTAAGCTAATGGTTAAGTTGAGGTTACGAATAAGAAAATCACAAGAATACTAACAAGAACTATTAGCAAGTATAGGAAGGACTAGAGCAAAAAACTCAATGATGCCCTTTGGGCCTACTGCTCAACTTGGAAACTTCCTATAGGCTACTCTCCCTATGAGCTTGTGTACGAAAAATTACCAACACTTCTTATTCAATCTAAACTCCATACACTTTCAAGAGCTTATGACCTTGACCTTGACCTTGACTTAAGTCTAGCCCAAAAGGAAAGACTAATGAATCTCAACTTGCTAGATGAAAACTAATTAGTGGCCTTATCATCTAATGAGTTGCACAAGGCTTATAACAAAAAGTGTCATGACCTGAAAATTAGAAAATTTAAATTTCAATTAGGAGATAAGGTTCTCTATTGGAACCCCACACACGTACCTTAATGAACTAAGTTCTAGATGTTTTGAAAAGGACCTTATATCATTTATGAAACTTTTGCTTTAGGGGCCATGATGATCTATAAACTTGAGAGCCTAAACAAGAAACAGCTAGTCAACATTCAACAAATTAAACCTTTCCGTGAGCATATGCCAACTAACATAACAAGCACCTCATCCGGTGGACAACCACACTCCATATTTTGGATCTCCTCCTTTCAACATAGTCATGGGAGAGATGGCCAACCATGCTAACCATTCAAGTGGCTCCTCAATTTTTTTAACTTTTTTGTTTTACACATTTTTCATTTTACAACTTTTTGTTTTACATGTTCTTTTTTTTACATCTTTTTGTTTTTATGTTATTAATCTTTTCTAATTTTTTGTTTTACACCATTGTTAGTACATTTTATATTTCTTGAATAATTTACACTTTTTTCTATATTTTCTTTTATTGGGCATGATTTTCTAACTTTTTGTTAATAAGTGTCAGGTACATTGGTAATTCATTACTTGATGGTGGTATGTACTATTTTTGTTATTTGATTATTGGTGTCTAATTTCTTGCTTTGGATTTCATTATAGATAATTAGGACATGGTTTCTTTTTCATGTAATATGTAGTGAGTCCACAACATCCATCCATTTACACACTCTATGGTTTTCCTTGTTTGGAAAAGTGTAGTCCCTTTTTCACTAATAAAACTTTAATAAATTTGTGACTTTGCTAGTTTCCAGAACTGGAAAGGATTTAAAGATTTGAATAGGTTGTGGCTTCAAGGGGGTTCAGTATTCTTTGTACTTTTTTATTTGCCGGGGTGCATGTGTGTTGCCATGAACTTCTTACCATTCCATGCTAATCAATAAAGGAAGTTAAATAAGTCCTTGCATGGTGTGGTTCTCACCAAAAAAAAAAAAAGATGAGGATTAAAAGCACATCCCTTGAATAAAATAAATGCATACGTCCTTGCATAGTGTGGTTCTCATCAAGAAAAAAGAAGAAGATGAGGATTCAAAGCACATCCCTTGGACAAAATAAATGCATGTGTCTTTGCATGGTATGGTTCCCATTTAAAAAAAACACACAATGGGAATTCAAATCACATCCCTTAGATAGAATAAATGGGCTATAAGCACTGGTTATGGGACTCGTCTCCTCTAACTAAGGCCCTTCCTCACTTCCTACCTCTTCTCTAATTTGGAATGGTGGTTGTTTTGTGGGAGTGCTCTTGTGTTTTAGGGGATGGATTGATCTTAGAATATTGATGTGAAGTCACTGAAAGTGGCTGGTTTTGGTCTAGACTAAGGATGGATCCTATCAAGTCATTTAACCACAAAATCCACAAGGGGCTTCATTTGACCATAATTAAGAACTCCATACCACTCTCCCTTTCATCCATATATGATTTCCATGTTCCACCTCATTGCTAGTTTCACATTTTGGTTTGATGTCCTACTTTGATGTGTTGCAATTCTTAGTTAGTTACTTCTAGGTTTTTGTACTTAACCTTTTGTAACCATTAATCATCCACGGAGCCCATGGACTCTTGGGTTTGAAGTTATGCAAGGGCATAAAAGGCCTATGCTTACTTTGGGGAGGATCCACTTACATAGCTTTTGGTTGGGTTAGTTAAGTTCTTTACCCTTAGACGTTTTTACAATCAAATTCTTTCTATTTACCCCATCAATGACATCTAATTGTACATATCTTCACAATATTTTTTACTGAATTCTT
>MNCI01001838.1:136482-215352 GCA_015680685.1 Gnetum montanum
CTCCTCACCATCGTTAGGAGGGGGAACATCTTTTGCTAAAGAACCCGTGATAAAGGGTTCCTCGTCTCCTATTTCGCTAAGGATGTGTGGGGCCTTACCCTTCAACAATGTATGTTGGCTCTCCTGCCTTAAGTCTCTCATACATTGGGCATCTGTGGGATAATAATCCCTCATGTCAAAATCTTCCACAACATATTCAGCATATAGCTCGGTCATGCCTATTTGTGCCAAGGCACGGAAAAGCATGTGAGAGATTGATTGATTTGGAGCTAACACAATGTTACCTTGCAAGTCTCTCCACCACAGTTGTTTTTCGTGATGGAGAACAAAAGTGAAATTAGGAATATACTCATCAGGATGAGTATATGTCATCTTATATTGTTTAGGACTTGGCTGATTTTGGTTATGTTTTTTATCTTGCCGACTGTCTTGTGTGTGGTCCTTAGGTGGTGAGTTGCTCTTATGAGAAGAAGGCATTTTTATCGCTGTGCTAAATTTACCATTATATAAATTTTCTCTCGATTAACCCAAAGGTTCGTTAAGGCTCACAACGATGTGAGTGATATCCCTTATGTTCTATTCAGTGCACAAACACTTAGTCCCTGGCAACGGTGCCAATGATGAGTGGTGAGGTGCCCCTACACTCAACCATATAAAACGAGCGTAGCACGCATGATCCAGTCGAACTCCACAGACTAAATGCCTAAACACCCCATGGAACACTTGGGGTTAATCATTCGTTGTCTTCCTAGACTTGTTGTTGTCACGGTGTATGGTTAAGTAAGTCTGAGGTATATGATTTTTCTGGTCTTTTATGGTTTTATATCCTATGCTAAAGGGTGAAGGGTTTAGAGAACTAACTAACTCTAACTAAGGACCTAAGTCTAAATTAACTAGTGTCAGCATCCATTCCCACTTACCATACACACCCTGAACTATGCAACTGTGGCTACCAAACGCTAATCATTACTAGGATCACCACACGTAACGCACATGCTCGAAGTGGTCGTACTGAGGCATCTAACTAGCCTAAGCGTGATGAGCAGCCGATTCCTTGACTAGCCGTACACATCCATAGATGCTCGTAATCAAGTCATACTCATCGCGCATTCTAGGAGACAAGGATGAGAGAATCTAATCGTGATGACTAGTTGATTCCTTGGTTAGCCATACACATTCGTCAATGCTCGTAACCAAGTCGTACTCATGCCATGATAATGCATGTAATAAATGATAGGTAAGAAATAACAGATAATAAACCTATTCCATGCACTGCAAGGTTTATCCACAAAGCTAGTATTTATTGCCGTACACAACTTGCGTTCAGGTACAAAGCTGCTCGAATAAAGATCTGTTCACTTGGGGACTCCTACTGTGGGCACATGGAAAATATTCTATCTCTGAAGTGATTAAACTACCAGAGCTTCGCTACTTCTAGCCTAGGATGAGAAATGAGGGGAGTGCCACCTCTTATTTATAGATTTGATGACGGACCGTAATATCGCATACGCAATAGCGCAGGGGACGACGCGCTATCGCATACGCGATATCGCATGGGATGCGATATCATGACGGCCGCAATATCGTGTACGCAATATCGCATGGGATGCGATATCGCGACAGCCACAATATCATGTACGTGATATCGCAGTGCATGTGATATCGCATCTCATCACTTGGTAACCTAGCAACACTTAATGTTTGGTTGCCCAACAGTGCTATATGTGTTTAGGAAAGTGGGGCGGTTACTTGTGTTAGGCTAGCTAGGTGATAGACATTAGTTTTAATCTACTCTATCGTTTGTTCTTGTTGGAGGTGATTACATCCATAAAACATAAATAATAAAAATTCATATACCTTAATTACACTTAAACCATATCCTTAAGCCTCACAAGTGTAGTTGGGAAGACAACGAACACTCTCAACACCATTTCACTTCCTAGAGAAACTAGTGTATGAGATAGTTATAGGCCCACGTAATTCGGCCAGATCACGTGTGATGCTCATTAGTAACTATAAGAAATTGTTCTAGTTTCAATTTTATTTTCTAGGACACAAGATCACCTTTGCGCTATTGCCATAGACAATACTTTCTATTGAAGAAAAAGCATGCTAAGAAGTCTTGCAATTATTTGACAAAAATGTTAGTTGATATGCTAATAGTGAGAACTCTAATGATCATGCTTTAGGAAAGTATCACTTGGCACCATCGAAGAGTCTCCAAGTCACTAAGTATTCAAGAGTAGACTTAAGGTGGACTACATTTCAATGTCCCCAAGCACCTATGAGCATAATATCAAAACAATACATATGTAAACTATTAGCCCATGAGTTAGGAGCATCACAAGAATGTCTTGATAGTCATATAGGTGATTAAACCAATGTAGCACATACATAATTGATGAGTAGCTAAGTACCCCTATGCTCAACTATATGAATCACTAAGTCATTACATGTGATTTAGTCGAATTCCATGGACCTATGGTTATCTAATGCACTAGCTCCTCTAGGAAGTGAAATGGGCATTGAGAATGTTCATTGTCTTCCCAACTACACTTGTGAATTTTAAGGGTATGGTTTAAGTGTAATTGCGGTATATGATTTTTCTTATTTTATATTTTATGAGTTTGATTGCCTACAATGAAACACCACCAAATTCAGACTCTTGGGTCTCAATTGCAAATTTGGCTAAGTGTCAAAACTTGATAAATTTTGTCTAAGTGTTGATACTATGCCCCCACTACTAGAGCGTAGTCAACGTACTTGACACTAATAGTCCATATTTGCAAAAATTTTTGAAGTGTAAATAGTAGCTACAAATTTTTCTAAGTGTCCTAACTACACTCACCCTATCAAGACTACACTCCAGAGTGTAGTCAACCTTGGAATGACCAGTTTTGCAAATTTTCCTAAGTGTCAAGCTAGAGGCTACTAAGCATGTATGGAATGGACAAAACAGTTTGGCTACTACACTCTAGAGTGTAGTTAGCGTAGTTTTCATGGGTGCGTCATCTTTGCTAGATTTTTTCAAGTGTTAGGGCTATGCTCACACCTCTATGGCTACACTCTAGAGCATAGCTAGTGTAGCCATCATAGAGCATCATTTTTTGGCAAGATTTGCCTAACTCCTTGGGCTACACTTTAGAGCATAGTCAGTGTAGTCTGCCATAACTACCTCTAGAAGCCCTCAAAACTTAGCACCAACCTACATCTCAACTTCAACATTTTTTTGGCAAGTAAGATTAGCAAGTTTTGTCTCTTTTGCATCCCCCATTTGCCCCAAAAATTGTACCTATGCTTGACACCACTCAGAAGAGTGGGTAGCATAGTCCTAGAGGGTAGTCTCCAAATTGCACTATTTTACACTATTTTTAGGTACTTTGTGATTTGTTCGATACTTACACATGTAGTCTTGGCAATATAGTCATAGTTTGGCAATCTCACGGGGTCCATTAGAGCGCACCAGTAGAACACCATTTTGCTTTAGTGGGAGCATAGTTGGGGCTAGCATAGTCCTAGCTACCCCTTTGCCACTTGGTGTCGATCTACGATTCATGCTAACCCTAGTCCTATAAATGCCCTTACACTTCACATTTTAGGGGTTGACATTAAGCACCCTTAGCATCTTGGCAAACTTTGGGACACCACTAGACACTGTTGCACACCACTACGACACTGTTGCACACCACTACGACACTGTTGCACACTACCTAGCACATCATTGACCATTATAGCTTGTAGGAAATCATGATAGCCAACCTAGTAGGCTCAGACTCCATGAAGAGCATCAATTTCCATAGCCAAAAACCTTGAGACTATGACTATGCTTGCCTACTATGCCTATTGTACATCGCATACCTTCTAAACTTTCCTTTGTAATTGACTATGCTCCCCTGCACCCCGCCCCACCCCCCATTTGGGATGGTGTTGCTTTCTCTTTCACCTACATCTTGCACAATTTTAGCATTTTCTCTTGCATTTTAGCATTCTATTCACATTTTTCATTATTTAAGCACATATTCATGTATTTGTGTCCTCATTTTTATGCTTGAAACACCTGCTATGCTTACACATGTGGACATCATGAAAAATCGTATCAACACCTTAACACTCATTCCATCGTAACACCCATAAGTCCCAATTCAATAAACAAGACTGTCTTGGGCACATTGCCTTCATTCCCAGTAGGCCCTTGTAAGGAAGCGAGGTCAAGACTGTGTGACCGTAGACCTCTCAGTGTCCCATTCCAGCATTCGATGTTTTTGGTCAGTACAATCTTCTAGTGTTAGAAGGAGGGCCTTTGCCATTCCCTTCTTTGGCCATCCCTTGGTTGTTGCCTTGCATGCTCTCTACACCCTGTACAGATTGGTCTCTGTTGTTGGTTCCCCTTGAACCTCTCTTGACAACACCAGTGTTCACACTTAGCCAAATTCTGGATCTTCAACAGAGCATAGCTAGCTCTAGCATAGGGAGTGTAGTAAGCTCTGAGTATAGTCCTAGAGTTAGGAATTTATAGTTAGTCATTTGTTTTTGCATTTTATAGTTAGCCATTTTTTCAGCAGTTGCATACTTAGCCATTTTTCTACATTTTAGCACTTAGCCATTTTTCTTTTTTTTATCGCATAAGCAACCTTTTGCATTTTCCTTTGCACCATGAATCCTGAGCAACCTTTAACCTCTACTATGAGCATAATTGTTGTCTATCCCATTTAGTAGGAAATATAGATTGACCTTCCTAGGGTTGGGGCCCTTATCATAGCACAGAGGCAATCTCTTAGGTAGTGCAACTTGCCTCCTGAGATCATGGTGTTCAACAATAAGAAATATAATTTTGTTTGAGTGAAACTTCAAGTGAGTTTGCCGTTAGACAGCTAGGAAATGAAAGCCAAATGTAGTTATGAGATTACTAGTGGATAACCTTATCTATAACATGAGCTGTGAAGGAGGGATGGACTACAAGAAGCCCCTTTAGGAGGAGCTGGACGAGTTTGAGGCTCAATCCGAGCATGAGAATCCATTCCATGCCTCATTCTAGTAGATACTATTTACTTTCATTCTTTATATGTCCTACAGACCAATGTTGCTGCCCAGGTCAACCCATTGTGGTAACTCACTAGATGCTATAGATGCATCGAGGTGCTGCCTCGTCGTTTAGCCTTCCCTTCATCATTCCTTCACAGCCTTCAAAACCTATTTAGTCTATTCAACCCATTTAGCTTGTTTAGGTCATCTAGCTTTTTGTAGCAATAATCGTTGTGCCTACGCAACCCTACATGCACACCATGCATGTTCCTCCCCTATTGTACATGACTTAGGCATTATTTGTTCCACCTATTGTGTCAGCACTCTTTACAATGACCCAACCCACAAACCCATGATGGGGCCCAAGTGCTATGTCCATGGCACAGCCCATGCAATAAGCATCATGTGTGGTCACACAACTCGGAGTTGGATCGTGGGCCACCCACTAACTACAGTGGGTAGCAACCCATGTAGCTTGCCACTATAACCACACCTAGCTTGGATCAAGCATTCTAGTTGATTCGAAGCCTTACCAAAGAGGTTAAGTGGCTTAAGGTTGCCTCCTTAGAAACTATCCATGTGATGGACTTTTACGAGGATGATCTAATTAGTCACGTAGTCCCACCACTAACATTTCCCATTGGGGTCTTGCTCTCTCAATTCACTAAATACAATGGTGAAGGGAACCCTAATGCCCATCTGGTCACCTTCTAGTTAGAATGCCTCCTACTACAGGCATGGCCGAATGTCATCATTCATGTGTTTGTCATGTCCCTAATTGAAAAGACACTAGATTGGTACCATGTGCTCCCCAAGGCCTCCATAACTTCTTTGAAGTGATTGCTTACCCAATTTGTTCAAATATAACTTGAAGCTTGAGATGACCTTGGACCAATTGATGCAAGTAAACTAGGGCCACTTAGAGCCTATGCAAAAATTCATCTAGCGGTGGAGCGCATCACTTAATAAGATCTGTAAGCCTATTGTGGAGACACACTTGCTGGCCATTGTCAAAGGCATAGTAAATGACTTCATCAAGTTAAAACTGTACTACCTTGCCCTGTAATCCTTAAGCCAAGCATTTTCTTAAACTAAGAGCATTCAGGATGTAGCGGAGGCTAGCAAGGATTTGGCCTACATGGCCTACAAAAACCTACATGGAAAGAATGAGAAAGATAAGGACAAAGGTAAGTAGACAACCACAACTATTACAACGGTGGCCAACAAGGCTAAGCTGGCCAACACCAAACCAATGGCCAAGCCATCCAAGGCTCTGGCCAAGAACAACAAGGTGGCTAGCCCTAGCATAGTAGCAAACAACCAGTCTGCATTATCAGTAGCCATGACACTACTTTCCATAAGGCCTAACTTCAAGTGCAAGGATCACTCAAAGTATACATTGTTGTCCATCAAGCAGTCAAAGTTGTTGGACCAACTGCTTCATGTTAGACACATCCAGTACAAGAAAATTTCAAAGGATGCTTGCAACTAGCATGACTGATATTGTGAGCTCCTTAGAAATCCTTTAGCTACACTTCTTAATGAGCCTTCAGTCCCTAAGCATTTCATATTAGATCAGTTTTTTTAGTATCATCAACAGCAAGGTTATGACATGGACTTCTGCATGGCTTTGTAAGATGACATCCAATGCATGATTGATAAGGGTGAGTTGGTCCTTAACACTACCAACCCAATGCACCCCTAGAACTAATTAATGGGGGTTTACAATGACCTTCTTAATGCAAGTGGTGTAGAGTATTTCATCAATGCCATCAGTGTTGATGATGACTTAGAATCGGCACGAGAGCCATTTGTGGTTCATGTGCCCTCTGGTAACATTAGGGCCTCCTCGACATCAACCAGTCCTAGGATCCTTTCGTCATCAAAGCACCACCTCAGGCACCCATAACACCATTTGTGGTTAGGACCCCATAGCACATTGCAGTTGCAACAGCCTTAACACCCTTTGTTGTAAGGGTGCTACAACATGTGGCTCCCTGCATGTTGGAAGCTTGATGGTAAGTAATGCATTGGCCCCTGCTCACCCATGACCCCATCTTGCAAGCAATGTCAACAAACAAAAAAGATTGCAAACTAGGAGGCCTAATGAGTGCCTCATCGATCAAATGCTTAGGCAACACCAAGAGCAAAGGGCATTAGGCCCACCAAAGCCTATCCCCTTGTCTTCGATCTAAATGGCCCAACCAACTGAGGACGCTGCAACAACAAGCAAGCAACAATGGAGCATTGAGGCTCTAGCAACCAGCAATCAACACCAAAGCACTGAGGCTTTGGCAACTAGCAACCAACAAAGGAGCACTAAAGCTCCAAAGCAAACAAAATAAGCAAGGCCCAAATCCCCTCCATGAGAGATTCATCTCTTGGGCTAAATGGAGGAGGTGAAGGCCACCAACAATAAGGCAGTAGACAATGGCAAAGATTTCCTTGATGCATTGGTGCAAGTCAAGTAGGATTTGAAACAAAAAAACTACAATGTTAAGCTTGTATGACTTGGTAATTTTCTCCTTCACCCATTGTGAAGCATTAGTGTGCATGTTGACCTCTATCCTTATCACGGAGGACATCCTAGTGGATGAATAATCGATTCACATTGTGATGTTGCATCCTCCCTTGCAAGAATTGAGTTTAATGCCCTTGACATTTTGTAATGAGGCAATCAAGGTGGACTCTAAGAAGGGTCAAGTTATTACTCCATCAATTTTCATCACTATCCATGTGGGAGAATGTAGAATCTATAGGGTGCATGTTGATAATAGGGCAGCAACCAATGTTGTCCCATACACAGTTATTGACAAGCTGGGTCTTGCTAACCAAATTTAACCAATAAAGACAACATGCTCAAAATCCTTTCATGGGTCAAGTGTTGTCATAAGGGGAACTATCATGATAACCTTTGTGGTAAGGGAGCAATTCCCCACCACCACTAAGTCCATAGTGGTTGAGAAGATGCCAGGTTTCAACTTGATCTTGGGTTAGGCCCTGGTTAGCCTAGCTGCAAGCCATCTCCTCCCTAATCCATCAAGAAATTCACCTTCCATATAAATGTGGAGAGGTTATCATACACTATGACAATGCAACTCCTCTAACCATCAGCAACATTGACACAGAACAGGGGTTAGAGGTGGAGTCCCCTGACAACACACCTCCCGCAAAAGATCAAGGAAAAATTTGTGAAGTAGACCAACCTGAAGAGCCAATGAAAGCCCTGACACTTTGGAAGATGCTTTGTGGGCAGAATTGCCCTTTAACATAGCTGATAAATCTCAAGGTGAATATTGTATTATGCCCTCTAGGTCCTATGTGCCCCCTAACTTACACTAGATTAGGAAACAACTTTGTGACTAAGGCATTCCCTTGACACAATAGGCATTGGGTCCCTACCTATCCCACTTTTGCATGTTTTCCTTGTTTGCATTTTGATTGTGTTTTACATTAGCTTATTTATTAGTATTTTTTTGCATTGTTTATTTTACATGTGTTCATTTCTTCCACTTGTGCATTTTCGCTATGTTTACACTTTTGCTTAATTACCTTTTCATAGTAGTTTACATTAAAAAAATAGAAAAATGCATAAAAATCATAAGGCCCAAAGATTCCAAAACATCATGCCCCACTAAGGCCTAAAAATGGCAATCTTTCCTTCTTTTATCGCATGGCCCAAAATGGCCTAAAATTACTAGCATGGCCCACCATAGCCTTAAATTGGCATCCTACAGCCCAAAAAGGCCTTAAATTATTACATAGCCTACTAAGGCCTAAAACTAGCATTTCATGGCCTAAATTGACAAAAAAATTTTGTTATCACATGGCCAAAAATTTTCTTAAACTATCATTGGGGCCCGAAATGGCCTAAAACTCTCAAAATTTTGTCTACACATGTGGCTCAAAATGGCCTAAAACTAGCAATCACTATAGCCTGATTACATTAACTTACTGCAACACATAGTAAAAACATAGTAATGAAGTGTCAAATGATCGACGTGTTTACTAGGCCACGTATACAAGACCTCGTATAGGCGGCCACGTCGATGCAGCCCCATATACGCGATGGGGCCACATCGATGCATCCTTCCATGCATTAACGTGGCCTCGTTTACGTGACACCTATTTTGGCCTCTAGATAAGTGGGCTCCCGCCACACTTATTGACCTTTTTTTTAGTTGTAGTGAAGCTCTTGTAGTTTCAAGTGCCCATATTAGGTGTAAAGAAGGTGTCCAGCTCTTTATTCGAGTGTTGATGTATCTGAGCCCATTGGCGTGAACGATAATAAAGATGAGCTTTCAAGCATTCCTTGCAGCATTTGGACTTAGTCATTCAATGAATTTAATAGCTTAATATTTCTATGATTTGATACTTACTTAAGTTTATCTTATTATTAGTTTAATCACTATCACTCATTCATAGTTCATAGAAACCATAAGTACAACCATCTTGAACGTAAACCCAACACTTAGTAACCTAGTGGCACTTAACGTCTGGTAACCCAGTAGTGGTTAGGGGATGCTCAGGACATGCTCGGAAGATGGGATTGGATACTTATGCTAGGAATAGTTAGGATACATATTAGGATAATTATAGATTAGATAATATTTCATTCCTTACTTTCCATACCTTAATTATATGCCAAAAGATAAAGTAAAAAGCCATAAAATCAATTGCCTCAATCTCACTTAACCATAGCCACTAGAACATCACAAGTGAGATTAGGAAGACAATGACCATTCTAATCCAAGGTTTTTCTAGTTAGGGTCTAGTGTATGCAAAGTGCTTATAGTCTATGGAATTCAATTGAGTTGCGTGTGAATGCCCGTGATTCGTATGGTTGGGCGTAGGGGTACCTAGCCACTCATCACATAGAAAATAAATATAAAATTCTACTCATCACATACTTCACATAGCAAAGATTTACTACGTCTCATTAAAGATAGAATAGTACATGTCATCACCTCAATGAACTACTCAAGGCGGTGGGCTTTGATGGACTATTCTTTGAGTTGTTGCAGATATGCATCTTGCTCATGCTTGTAGTGGTGCTTGTGATCCTTCTACATGTGCTCCCACTTGTACACCTTAGCACTGAAGCTCTTCTACTCCTGGCCCTTCTAGGTAAGTAGGTCCATCTATGGCATCTGCTTAATGACCTCCTAGGTGGTCTCATTCTTGCCCCAAATCATCAACCAATACTTAGCATAATCAATCTTTACATATGCCAGGTACCATATCCCCATACCTGAGCTGATAGAAAATCATATCAGGACTAAAGGTCCTCGATCTTCTTAGTTTTGCTTATCACCGTCTCCTAAAGCTCATGCATGCATTTCCACAAGTGCTCATTTGAGTGCCTACAAGTCCATAACACTTTTGCACTAGAAAGCATGCACTTGATAGATACCTTGTACATGCAATGAGGCACTTGCTCAACTTTAGGGGGATACTCGAGGATGGCATCCATTTTGGCCATTTGGTTTGGATCCCAGCGGAGCTTAGAAGCTATTGGCATGCAACAAGCAAAACAACATTAGCCATATACTAAGCATAAAATTGGTAAGGCAATGTAAGAAAAATAACATGCATATTAAGCTTGGGATCTACCTACTATATGTGGTCCACCATGTCCTCAACTATGCCTTCCATGAAGGTAAATTTATCTAGCGTCTTCACCCACGGCTTCATGCGGTGAGCAAGTGTAGGCAGTGGATCACTAGCAAGAACATTTGAGGCTATAACCAACATGATGCAATATTTAGCAACAACTAAATAGCAAAATATGCAAGAGAAAAAGAAAAAAAATAGATGGCAACTTAAAGAACTTACCAAGTAGGCTCTCGGGTGTAAGTGCGAGGGGATCTCCCAACTACACACCATTAAAGAGGCTTGCAAAATCACCCTTGTTGGGGTGGAATAGCCCCTCTACATCAAATTGCTAGAAGGTCTTTGTGGCCTTGTGTAGCTCCTCCTAGTGTGCCTCCTCCTTAACTTGAGAAGGGGCTATCTCTACTACTATCACTACTGCTACTTCGGTAGCCCTATCACCTAACTCACAAACATAGCATAATAGAATTAGCATAACATAGCAAGAAAACATAAAAAATTACAAACATAAAAATCATAAACATAGAAAATTTAAGAACAAATACACATGAACTAACCTACAACATCCACATGCAAAGTCAGTATCTTGAGGAAAATTTTCCTAACACTCATCTATCCAACTACAAGGGTAGCCTCCTCTACCAAGTGTGGCCTCTTGATTTTTATCTTGGAAGGTCCCACTATTTCTACAATGTAACTATTGGCCTTACTCACATCCTTGACAATAGTTGGGGGACACTTGCCCATGTTGTCATGGAAATAATGTGACTGTGCTTGTCATTGATGGGCTTTGGTCATAACCAAATATAACTCATCAATCCTTTCTAGGGGGGTCCTATGTGCTAGTGGTGGTGAACAAGTGTTTGACCCAAGGCTTGGACAACTACTTGCAATCCTACACTACCCAGTGTCCACTATCTCAGACCACTAAGAACTCTATGAACCTTCATAGATATGCTGTAAAGAACACGAAGTGCACATGAGACCTTACTTGGAGGTTATAGCAAAGTTTGGTGATCTTAGCTTGTAGTTTGGCAGCGAGAAAGGAGGTCCAATTAAGCCTCATGCCCTTCTCCAATACTGCCCTCATCACCCATGCCTACTCCAACCCAAGGATTTTTCCTTGGGAGAGAAACTTTAGAAAGGTGTGGATACAAAAAGAGAATAGAGCTCCTAGACATCAAGCACATACACATCTTTAACCATGATGCCTTTGTGAGATTGGGTGGTTCCCAACCACTCCTTGATCTCTCCTTTGTGGTCCACCTCTCTACTAGCTTTGTCAATGACCAATGGGCCCTTGGAGGGAAGGCCAAAGAGGTCAAAAAAGAAAGCATTGCTAAGGTCTAAGACTACCCTCACTCTGTGCATGTGGGTGACAAAGTGGTGAGCATTGCTGCTGAAGGAATCTATAATGGTAACCATCTAGGCCACCAGAATGCTTGGGCTAAAGGCCAAGAAAAGGTCCATCAACCTAGCATGCATGAGCCAACTGGTCAACACCTCTAAGGCCCAATGTCACAACCAATGTTGTACCCCCTCCACATCACTATATTTCATTATGAGGGTGGCCTTGTTGCGGCCTGTGGTGACTACTGTCACCTCTCCTAAAGCAACTACAATTGTAACATGAGCAAAAACAGTGTTAAATTCAAGCAAGGGTGAATCAATGAGTGCATGTGAGCAAGGTTAAAAGCCAAATGCACAAAAACTTATGCAGAACAAATGGTATGCGAGATGGTAGTGGTGGTGCAATTGGCTCCTGAAAGTTAGTATTGCCACTAGCCCATCCCTCATCAAGCCAATTGAGGATCATGCACCACTCGAATGCCTTCAGGTACTAGGTGGAGTATTTCTTTAAATCCTCTCCCACTTACTCTAGTATGGCCTCTTGAAAGTTTGTACTAGAGGAGAACACCTCTAGGGTAGTGTGGATCAAGGCAAGAGCCTATGGCTCATCATGGAGCTCTTGATCATCAACTTTAAATTTGGCATCAAGCATGAGTGATTAGTAGTTAGCAAATTTAGCATGGCCAATAGTAAGAAAACATAGCGTAGAATTGTAGGAGCACTTACCCTCTAGCATAGTATACAGTTCTAGGTGGATTTTGAAACATGGTATGTACATGTAGAACAATGAAGAGGGTATTTCTCCTACTATAATAGGAAAACTTTGGCATCCCCTAGATCCTAGATAAGGGATGGGAGCCTTTAAGGCCCCACCTCAAACCACTTTCTTTGTCATCATCAATCATGGGCTCATCAGAGATGAACCTCAGTATGTCTTGGTTGGCCTTGGACAACAATGTCTCAGTGATGATGACCGTAGCCTCTGCTATTAGGTGTGATCATATGATCACACTGAAGTGCTGTAGTAGGAATGCTAGGAACTCAGATGCCCCTAGCCAAAACCATACTACCTAATGATCCAACTTTATATCTGGGGCATGTGTGTTGTGCATAGGCTCACTCATGCAACAAAGGATGCCAACAAGCTCAACAATCACCAAGAGTGGCTTTAGCAACACCCTGTGATCACACAAATGAAACGTAGTGATAGTATGAAATAGATGCATTTTGGGCAAAAAAACACATTAGTTTACACTTAGTAAAAATTAGCATGGCATAACATAACTTAGAAAAAATATATCCTAGGGCCCCCTGGGCCCCGTGAGTATGGGTAATCAACATATACATTTGACATACTCATTGTGGTACAACATGTTAGCATAGCATTAGCATTTCATTCCATGTGCATGCATGTCTCGCATTGTCTTGGTTTGCATGTTCTAGCAATCTGGCATTACTTCGGTTTACAAGATTGACATTATCATAGTTTTTAGCATTGTAGACATTTTTACATTTAACGAAATTTTTTCAAATTTTTTCTAACTCCAAGTGAATAGTCCAGAGTAGTCACAAGAAATTCTGACTCTAGACTACCTTTGGGAGCATAGCCTAGGAACATCAAAAAAAAATCTAACTATTGGCTACATTCCTAGGAAGTGTAGCTCGAATTTTCACAAATTTTCAAATGTTGGCTATGCTCCCATGGAGTGTAGCCCCAAAAACAAATTTTTGTTCCAACAAAAAGAAAACAAAGGGAGTAAGAAGAGGCTATGGGCACATCCCTTGATGTGCATCCCACCTCGTTGGCCACAGCCCTAGGGCTGTGGTCAAACCCTCACCCTTACCTTGTGTAGGCCAAGTTGAACCAAATTTTTTTTTTCTTAGGGGGTAATCCTTGCTATGATTCTTCTCCACCATAAGCCATCTGGGTCACCATGCACATAATCATCCCTACCCTTGCCTAGTGCATCAAGTAGCGTTAAAAGAATTAAAAAAAAAAGAAAACTAAAATAACAACAATTTTTCCTCCCCTACCACCCTACACAAACCCACTGTCTCTCTTGCCTGTGGCCACATGTGCCACTGTAGTAGCCACAATTGCTACAAAGCATACCATTACCCCTACCCTACCACCATTAAACTCTCTCTTCATGGCCAAAATGAACCCCTTTCCACAATGCAAACCCTTGTCCTTGAGCTGTACAAGCTTATGGCTTCTCTCCCCCATAGCTGTGTTGATTACTGCAACAATCGTGACCACAACTAAGCTTGCTCACCTTGCTCCACTGAAACCCTCAAAAAATAAAAAGAGATAAGGGAGCGAAACCACTCTAGTGTACACACAAAACTCTCAAAGTTGTGGTAGGCTCAACAGCCATGGCGATGGTGGCTCCTACCAAGGTAGGGTGCTACTCCCAAGATCCAAGCCCCAACATCAAAATGTAAGAAAAAAATGTAGAAAATAATAAAAGGGGAGGGGGGGGGGGGGTTTAGTGTAGTCAGTGTACTTGCTAATCAACAGTGCCCTTGACTCCTCTACACATGCCCATGGTAGGTGCTTTAGGACTCACTCTCCCTCCTCCACATTGGCTAGACCAAGGTTCTAATGTTCACTTTGGTGCAACATTGTTGATGACTATGCTCTTGCAACCACGCTACGCTATGCAAAGTTCATTTTTACCTTTGACAATGACAAAATTCACCAAGGGTAAAACACACTTATATACCCCAGGGGACCACTTAAATTTTTACCTATATGAGACTACGCTCAATAGTGCTGAGCATAGCCAAGTGTGAGCATAGGCATCAGAGTTGGAAAAATATTTGATTTTTTTGGTTGTCTCCAAACTTAGAAAAATTTTGAATTTTTCTTATCACCCAGTGAGCACCCAAGCCAGTTTTGTTTTTCCAACGCACCAAGCCTCACTCCAATGATGCATTTAGTGCATATAACCATCTACTATGACATTAAACTAGCACTCCAGCATCTACTATGATGTTAAACTAGCACTTCATCGTATGCTACGATGTTAACCTGGAATCTCACAGTCTGCCAAGACCTTAAACTAGTGCTTCATAGTCTGTTTGGACCTTAAATTGACAACTCTATGGTCCACTAAGGATCAAAACTGGCCTATGCATCCCTTGCATTTGAAATTGCATTCACATGCTTAGGAAAAATTTTATCACATTGTTTTTTTAATTGTGCATATCACTTTTACTAAGGCAGATGCAGCTTGACATTTTTCTAGTTGTCTTTGTAGGATTATTACAAGATTCACAACATCACTACGTATGAGCATCTTCATTTGCCTTTGGTCCTCACTGGGCCACATGATGATCTTATGCAATGCATCAATCCTCAATGCCTAGATCTTGAGCTAGTAGCTTACAATGAATACATAACATTTGTAAAGGCACTACTAGACTGGCTAGACCATCTAGTTAAGACTCTAGATCTAGAGGTAGGTGATGTCACCGAGGATCCCCTCATTGAAGTCCATATAGCAACATCCAATGGTGTGGTGAAGACATTGAAACTTGGTTCTTTGTTGGAGCCTCAATATGCCCAAAACATTGCAAAAGTACTTAACACAGGTATCAAGGCATTTATATGGTCTTATGAATACATGTCAATCCTAGATCCTCACGTAGTACAACACAACATAATCCTGAATCCTAGCATGAAACCAGGCAAGTAGAAAGCCTGAAAGGTTAGGCCTAAGGTGGCGTTGGCAGTCCACAATGAAATCACTAAGCTCTACAAGGTTGGTTTCATCTAGGCCATTGACTACACCGACTAGGTCTCCAACATCGTTGTTGTCCCTAGAAAAATAGAAGTATATGCATTTGCATAGACTTTCGAGACTTGAACAAGGCAACCATTAAGGATTATTTTCTATTACTTAGTATTGATCAACTAGTCAATACTATGGCTTACTATGCCTTGTTGTCCTTTATGGATGGGTTCTCGGGGTACAACCAGATTCAAATCAACGTAAAGCACCAGCTCAATACTACCTTCATGACCTCTTGGGGTACCTTTTGCTATACCATGATGCTCTTCAGACTTAAGAACACAAGAGTGACTTATCAACAAGCTATGACATACATCTTTAGTGGTTACTTGTTAGGTTTTCTTAATGATTATGTTGAAGATACAGTAGTTAAGTCCAAGGCATCACAAAACCATGCAGATGACTTAGACCTTGTGCTCAAACATTGTTTGAAACATAAACTTAGGCTAAACCCTAAGAAATGTGTCTTCGGTGTCAAGATGGGATACATGCTAGGGTTTGTAGTATCCAAAGTAGGCATATGTGTAGACCCCATAAGGTTAAGACCATCATCAACTTAGCACCACCAACCAATCTTAAGGAGCTACGAGGGTTACAAGGCATATTGCAATTCATATGATGGTTTATCACATAGTTGATTGATAGGTTATAGCCTATGCAACATTTGCTAAAAAAGGGACTCCACTTTGAGTGGATGGCTTAATGCCAAGAGGCATTTGACAACCTTAAACAAGAGCTGGCTCAACTTCCAATAGTCTACCCTCCGTAAGGAGATAAACCTTTCTACATCTACCTTGCTACCTCAAACTTGTCCATCACTTCTTTGCTTTGTGAAAAGAAAAATGATGGTATAGAGGTCCCTATATACTACCTAATCCATGCATTAGTAGCCTACAAAGTAAAGTACAATGATGTGAAAAAGACTTGCCTCATCTTAGTCTTCACACTTAAGAAGTGCAGGCATTATCTTTTCCACATTCAAGTCAACATCATCTATAAGAGCAATGTACTTCAAGCCATTATAATGAATATATATGAGAGTAGTCACATTGCTTGTTGGAAAGTAATAACCACAGAGTTTGACCTACATTACATTATACAAGCATCAATGAAAGTTCAAGTAATAGCCACACAACTTACGGCTTCCCCAATCAACAATCAAGCAACAACAGATCTAGAATTTTTGGATGAGCATGTCACTAGCATAAGCCAAGTGCTTAACAACTTTGAGGTACTCTTACACTTTGATGGCACTTCAACCTCTCAAGGGGGTAGTGTTACTTCTATAATCACATTCCCCTCCAGAGAGATCTAACCCTTTGCATATCACTTTACATTTCCATGCACCAATAACATGGTGGAGTACGAAGGTCTCTTTCAGGGTATCTTAGTAACTTGTGACTTAGGGATACAAAACATAGTGATCTGAGGTGATTCACAACTAGTTGTCAACCAAGTCACAAAGGTTTATGCTTGCAAAGCCCAATACTTGAAACCTTACTGTGACCTAGCAAAGCACTTGCTTAGGCAATTTGCAATTACGAATGTCCAACATATCCCCCACAACGAAAATTCCATTACTGATGCATTAGATATGTTAGCCTTAAGCATTGCACCTGAAATGTTTCCTGCATTGCCCACTGTGGTGGTGGATTACACTATGCATATCATGCAAGAAACCAACATTGCATCTATAACCACAATAAGCATGACCCCTGTAGTAGAGTGGTATGATGACATCAACTCATACCTTCTATAGGGTGAATCTCTGTAGCACCTAACCACTACCCAAAAGGGAAAAATGTGAAAGTGATCATGGCAATATGTCAACGTGGGTGAGAGCACACTATGCCATTGATCCTATGATGGCATACTACTAACATGCATTAGTGACAACAAAGTGTAGATGATCATTGAAAAAGTCCACAAGGGACTCTATGGAGGCCACATAGCACCCAGGGTAATGGTGGAAAAAATTAGATGCTTAGGCTACTATTAGCCTTACATGGAATGCGATTGAGTCTCTAAGATCAAGGTGTGCAACACATGTCAACAACATGGTAGCCTTGTGCACGTACCACCCACTGAGCTGGGTACAACATAGATCATGTGGTTGTTCCAACATTGGGGGCTAGACATTATAGGACCTATAATTTCTACATCCTTTGTAGGACATAGTTTCATCATAACCACTATTGAGTACTTTACAAAGTGGGTTGAAGCTATTTCCCTTAGGAGGATCCCATCATAGTAGTTCTGCAAATTTATACTCGACAATATAGTGTCTTGTTTTGGTTTACCTATGACCATTGTCATAGAAAATAGGCCATAGTTTAGTAGTATTGAGACCAAAGCCTTTTGCAAGTGCCTTGGAATCAAACATTCCTTCTCGTCACCCTACTACCCACAAGTGAATGGCCAAGCAGAGGCCACAAACAAGGTCATCATCAATCTTCTAAAGAAGATGCTTCACAATAGCAAGTGGTGATGGCATGTGGCTAATCTACATGCTCTAGGCCTACTACACAACACAAAGAACTACAATAGGTAAGATACCATATAGTTTGATTTATGTTTCTAAAGCCATCTTTCCTCTTGAATTGCAAGTCCCATCGCTCCGTGTAATCCTCTCAAGCTTCATTGACAAGGCTCAAAATGACAAGTTGAGAATCATTGATCTTGACTCAATAGAGGAGGAGTGCATGCTTGATCAAATCAAGCAGTACCAATAAACACAATGGCAAAAGCACCATCACAACTAACATCAACGCCTAATCAAGGAGGGGGACCTAGTCCTCAAGGCCATTTATGAACCCACAGATAGATTCTTAGCCAATTGGGAAGGGCCTTTCTTAGTCATCAAGGCTTATGATAATGGAGCATTCAGGCTCACTAACCATGATGCCAGTGAATTTTCCAATATGGTAAACCACTTGTACTTGAAGCTGTACTATGCCTAGTACCCAATGCTGCATCAACGATAAAGCAAGGTAAGCAAAGAGAGTCCACTATGACTATAAACAAGCACAAATGAGTTTGCTATGAATATAAAATGGCACAAAAATAGTCTGCTATGACTATAAATTGGCATAGATGAGTCTTCTATGACTATAAATTGGCACATTAATAGTTCACTATGACTATAAATTATCACAGACCATCCTTGGGCCATGATACTAAAACTGGCACCCACAACATTCATCCATCATGACACTTAAACTAGCATAGCTCATCATTGTGTCATTATGTTAAACTGGCGCAAGATCCACTATCTGCTATGATGTTAAACTAGCACACAACAATATGCTAGGACTATAAACTAGCACATCATGGTCTACTAGGACCTTAAACTAGGTTCACGATCTACTAGGACCCTAAACTAGCACAACATATGGTCTACCAAGACCTTAAACTGGGTTTGTAGTTTAACACACATAGTCCTATGGATAAGCAAGTGTGAATAATTTCAACTCTTTGTCATTTTCCCACACCTTGTGGGTAGGGCAGGGTGAAGCACTATAGTTCCAGAAATTCCAAAAATTCCAAAAATTCTGGAATTTCTGGAACTATAGTTCCAAAAATTCTGGAATTTCTGGAACTATAGTTCCAGAAATTCTAGGGTGGAGCTTTTGGAATGTTTGCAGTATTTTTACCCCTTGGCATTTTTCTAATCATCCAGAAATTCCTTTGGGCATTTTTCTGACCTTCTAGATCTCCTGCCATGGTTACTAGCAATATCAACCCCAGGCTACATCAATAGCATTACTGACCTTGGGTGGTTCATTATTGGTTAGAGCTCTCATGGTTAGCACAACCCTTTGGAGTCATGGTAGTATTAGGGCCTTGGTCATCTCACCTACTCTGTTGGGATCTTTCCATTTCTCAAGTACATGCCTCTGGTGTGGCTATTGAAGCTTTTGTAGCTCTCTTGCTCTAACACTTACACTAGTTTTCTTACACTAGTGTTGCAAGTTCTTGCAACTAGTCTAGCACTCATGACACTTGCAGCATCCTTGCAGCTAATAGTTTGCTCTCATCTCATGTTGTGTGGTTATTTTGCTTTTTTTTCCTATGTTATGTTTGTAGGATGAAGTCCTAGAGGTAGTTGTGCAAAGGCGCATCTCATTGCAACGGCAAAACCCCACATTGCTCTGATGTGCATGATTAGGCTAATTGAACCGCTTAGGAGTGCACATCCATATTACCCTACTTTAGCCTACTCGTGTTACCCCCTTTTCCTTGCATTTCCCTACTTCCCTCTACATCACCAAGCTTGCAACCCCTTTGATATGCATGGCACCCTATTTTTTTCAATCATAGAACTTGTAACAGACATAATGCAACTCATCCTCTAGAGAGCTTTTGTGGGCTAGTCAAAGCCCAAGCAGATATAATGCAACTCATAACAAGGAGGAAAAACCTATCCTACAGATGCAACATAGTTGCATTAAAGCAAGGCCCAGTAGGTGGCACGTAGCCCACTTGACAAAAAGTATCTTGCAGCTAGCATCTCGTAATGTGTAGAACCCAAAGCAAGTTCACCACCAAGTAAAAAAGAAAAAAAAAAGAATAGGGAAAAACATGTTCCCAAGAAAATTAGTAGAGCTGCAATTTCACAACTAGTCCAACCTTGAATTCGCATTGACCTTCTCACAAGCACTTCGATGAGAGGTTACAATTTTAGGGGCAAGCCATTCTAGTGCCATGGACACTGACTCTCTTATAAGCATTTTGATGAGAGGTCACTATTTTGGTGACAGGCCATCTTGGTGCCATGATCCCCATCAACCATGTTGACTTTGCATCTTGTAGTAGTATGCACTCTTTGCATCTCATTCCCTTGTTACCCTTAACACATTTTGTATAACCTTTATCCTTTATCCCTAGCATACCATTACCCTTAGCACTCTTGAGCATGGTGAAGTAACACTTGGTTAGGTATTGATGAGCGATGTTCGTGTCAGGCCTACTATGATGTTTTGCGTTATTTGTCAACATCTCTTAGGCCACTCCTCCAAACGTTAGCAAAGAGGAACCAATGAAACATTACCAAATTCATACTCCCAGGTCTCAACTACAAATTTGGCTTAGTGTCAAAACTTGGCAAATTTTTTCTAAGTGTTGAGATTACACCCCCACTATTGGGACTACACTCCAGAGCATAGTCAGTGTAGTTGACACTAATAGTTCTAATTTGCAAAAATTTTCTAAGTATCAATAGTAGCTACAAATTTTTCTAAGTGTCCTAACTATGCTCACCCTATCAGGACTATGCTCTAGAGCATAGTTGGCCTTGGAATGACTAGTTTTGCAAATTTTCCTAGGTGTCAAGCTAAAGGGTGCTGAGCATGTATGGAATGGACAAAATAGTTTGGTAGATTTTCTAAGTCATAGGCCTATGCTCCCTACTATGCTCTAGAGCATAGTGGGTGCATCATCTTTGCTAGATTTTTCCAAGTGTTGGGGCTATGCTCACACTGCTAGGGCTATGCTCTAGAGTGTAGCTAGTGTAGCCTACATAGAGCATCATTTTTTGGCAAGATTTGCCTAGCTCCTTGAACTACACTCTAGAGCATAGTTAGCATATTCTATCAGAACTGCCTCCAAAAGCCCTAAAAACTTAGCACCAACCTACATCTCAGCTCTAACATTCCTTTGGCAAGTAAGATTAACAAGTTTTTTCTCTTTTGCACTCTCATTTGCCCAAAAAATTGTACCTATGCTTGACACCACTCAAAAGAGTGGGCAGCATAGTTTCCAAATTGCACTATTTTGCATTATTTTCAAGTACTTTTTGGTTTTTTTGGCACTTGCACATGTAGTCTTGGTAGCATAGTCATAGTTTGGCAGTCTCATAGGATCCATTAGAGTGCACTAACAAAATAATGTTTTGCTTTAGCAAGAGCATAGTTGGGGCTAGCGTAGTCCTAGCTACCCCTTTACCACTTGGCACCCGATCTAATATTTATGCTAACCCTAGTCCTATAAATATCTATGTGCTTCACATTTTAGGGGTTGGCATTTTCATTCAACAATTGAAATTTTGGCATTGACACTCTGGCATTCGAGCACCCTTAGCATCTTGGCAAACTTTGGGACACCACTAGACACTGTTGCACATCACTACGACACTATTGCACACTACCCAGCCTACCGCTGGCCACCACAACTTGTAGGACACCGTAGCAGCCAACCTGGTAGGCTTAGACTCCATGGCGAGCATTAATTTCCATAGCTAGAAACCTTGAGATTGTGACTACACTTGCCCACTACACCTATTATACACCACATACCTCCTAAACTTTTCTTTGTAATTAACTATGCTTCCCCTCCCCCCCCCCCCCCCCCCCCCCCCCCCCCCCCTATTTTAGGTGGTGCCACTTTCTGTTTCATCTACATCTTACATGTTTTTAGCATTTTTGCTTGCATTTTAGCATTCTATTTGCATTTTTCACTATTTAAGCACATATTCATGCATCTTTCATGCCTAAAACACTTGCTACGCTCACACTTGCAAACACTATGGACACCACAAAACACCATATCAACACCTTAACATTCATTTCATTATAACACCCATAAGTCCTAGTTTGATTGACAAGACTATCTTGGGCACCTTGCCTCTATTCCCAATAGGGCCTCATGTAGAAGCGGGGTTAAGACGGTGTGATTGTGAACCTCTTGGTGTCTCGTTCTAGCCTCCAACATTTTTAGTTGCTACATACAACAAGAATGAAAGGTAAAGTAATTGAAGATCTAATTCATTTATTACCTAGCTAGCCTAACACAAGTAACCATCCCACTTTCCTAGACACATCTTGAACACATATAGCACTGCTGGGCCACCAAACGTTAAGCATTGCTGGGTTACCAAGTACTATATGAATGCTCAAAGTGGTTGTGCTCGTGTTCATTAACTATTGAAAATAAATTGCTTAATTCAAATGCATTAAAGTAAAGAGTATGAAAGTAAAATGCAATAAAGAAAATATTTAGCTATTCTCAATGTTGCAAGGATTGTCAAAAGAGTTCATTTTATTCCTGTCACACTACTACGCTTAGGTACATCAGTGCTCGAACAAAGAATTGTAGACACTTAGAATCCTTCTGTGGGCACTCAGAAAATATTCTAACTCTAAAAGGAAGAAATGACAAAAGCTTTGCTACTCTCACTAGAAAAATGACCAAAAATTGATTGTGAAAACTAGACCCCATGTNCTAGAAAAATGACCAAAAATTGATTGTGAAAACTAGACCCCATGTGTAGTATTTATAGGCCTGGAGTATACACTCTGACATTGCGTATGCAACATCACATCAAGACCTTGACATTGCGTACTCGAAATAAAAGTAGACATAAATGTGATTCATTGTACCCTCACAACTAAATGAAAACTCATCCTTGAGTATAGAAGGGGAGGAAAAAGTTCTTTACAAAATATTAGGTAGGTATGGAATTATTGACTGCATACAAATTAACTCAATTGAAACAATAGACTCTGAGTGCCCAAATGTACAAAATTACAACTTTTACAAAATTAGGTGTTTATGATAAGAGAATTGAACATCCTAGATAACATTAACATTCAACACCTCTTGGAAGTAGAAGAATGAGAGAGAGAGAGAGAAGAGATCCAATGACCACGAACGATCTTCATTGTGTGGCATTGCTGCATCATCCTTAGTGAAGATAGTCCTACTTTTAGTCTATGCTTTCCACTGCAATCACAACAAAATCATGAATTAGTATGCAATGTGTAACACACAGTGGTTAAATGCCTTGTCTCATCAATGGTTACACTTGGCTAAGTTGTGATTGTGGTAGATTAGTTTCTTCAGTAGTGTCAGCAGGAAGGTTGACAGATAGGGTCAATTAAATTAAGCGGTCCATTAAATTTGAAAAAGTTCAATACAAGGAAATATTTGAAGAGGGTATAAGCATTCACAACAATAAAAAGGAAATATTTGAAGAGGGTATAAGAATTCACAAAAACTATTGTGAAGATGTGCATAATTGGATATCATTGATGGGGTAAACAAAAAGAATTTGATTGTAAAAGTGTCTAAGGGTAAAGAACTTAACTAACCCAACCAAAAGATATGTAAGTGGGTCCTCCCCAAACTAGGCACAGGCCTTTTATGCCCTTGCATAACTTCAAACCAAAGAGTTTGTGGGCTCTGTGGATAATTAATGGTCATAGAAGGTTAAGTACAACAAGCCAAAAGAAGCTAACTAAGAATTCTGACACATCAAACTAGGACATTGAACCAAAACATGAAATCAGTAGTGAGGTGAGACATGGAAAGCATAGATGGATGAGAGAGAGTGTGGAATGGAGTTCCTAATTATGATCACATGAAGTCCCTTGTGGATTGCATGGTTAAATGACTTGATAGGATCCATCCTTAGTCTAGATCGAAACCAACCATATTCAGTGACTTCGCATCAACATTCTAAGATCAATCCATCCCTTGAGACATAAAAGTGCTCCCAAAAAATAACCACCATTCCTTATTAGAGAAGGAGTAGGAACTACGAAAGGGCCTTAGTTAGAGGAGACAAGTCCCATAACCAGTGGTTGTAGTTTATTTATTTTGTCTAAGGGGTGTTCTTTGAATTCCCATCATTATATTTTTTAAAAAAAATAGGAACCACACCATGCAAAGACATATACATTTATTTTGTCCAAGGGATGTGCTTTGAATCCTCATCTTCTTTTCTTTTCTCTTTTTTGATGAGAACACCATGCAAGGACTTATTTAACTTTCTTTTGTTGGATGACATGGAACGGTGAGAAATCCATGAAAACACACATGCATCCAAGCAAGTAGAAAAGCACAAAGAATACTAAAATCCCTTAAAGCCACACCATGTTCAAACCTTTGAATCCTTCCCAGGTTCAAAAACTACCAAATTCACAAATTTATTAAAGTTTTATTAATGAAAAGGGACTACACATTTCCAAAACAAGGAAAACCATAGATTTTATGGATGGGTGGATGTTGTTGACTCATTGCCTATTGCATGAAAAAGAAACCATGTCCTAATCATCTATAACAAAATTCAAAGCTAGAACCATACACCAAAAATCAAATAATAAAAATAGTACATACCACCATTAATTAATGCATTATCATTGTACTTGGAACTTATTAATAAAAAGTTAGAAAATCACATCAAATAAAATTAAAAAAATTATAAAAGAAAGTGTAAAATATTTAAGAAATAGAAAATGTACTAATGATCGTGTAAAAAAATTAGAAAAGATTAATAACATAAAAAAAATATGTAAAATAAAGAATGTGTAAAACAAAAAGTTGTAAAATAGAAAATGTGTGAAACAAAAAAGTTGAAAAACTGAGAAGCCTCTTGTATGATTAACATGGGTGGCCATCTCCTCCATAACTAAGTTGAAAGTAGGAGATCCAAAATATGGGGCGTGGTTGTTTATCTGATGAGGTGCTTGTTGTGTTGGTTGTCGTATACTCGTGGAAAGGTTTAATTTGTTAGATGTTGACTAGCTAATTTTTGTTTGGACTTTTAGGTTTATAGATCATCATGGCCTCAAAAGAAAAAGTCTCATAAATAATGTAAGGTCCTTTCCACAATGTTTGAAACTTAGTTCATTGAGGTACATGTGTGGGGTTCTAGTAGAGAACCTTATCTTCCAATTAAAATTTGACTTTTCTGATTTTTAGATCATGACACTTTTTTTTATAAGCCTTGTGCAACTTGTTAGATGATAAGGCTACTAATTAGTTTTCATCTAGCAGGTTAAGATTCATTAGTCATTTTTTTAGGCCAAACTCAAGTCAAGGTCAAGGTCACAAGCTATTGAAAATGTATGGAGTTCAAATTTCCCTATTGGTAACCTATTTACAATATTTTGTTGTACAAACTAAGTAGTAGTAGAAGATGTACAGTTGATGATGGTTGCTGCTTCTACCTATTTCATATAATAGTCAACAACAACTATGATGTACACCTTTTCATTTAACATGGGTGTGATAGGACCTATGAAATCAATGCCCTAGATGTTGAATGGTTCCAATGGTTGAATCCATTGTTGAGGTCCCTCCATTTGAGTAGTCATTCCACCATCTCATTAGCATCCTTCACAAGAGCAGATGTAATGGTGAGCATCTCTGTATATTGTTGGCAAATAGAAACCTGCCATTAGGATTTTAATGGCCATGCATCTCCCAACATAGTATCCTCCACAAGGACCTTCATGGGCATCTTGGAGAATGCATAGTTGATTGGCATCAGGGATACACCAATAAACTAGGCCATCAACGCACACCTTGTAGAGGTGTTTGTTAATCTCCATGAAGTGCTTTAATTGGTGAAGAAACTACTATTTATTTTGGTGGTCCAACCCTTGTGGCATCTCCTAAGTGAGAAGATTGGTGAGAATGTTATCATATCATTTTGGCTCATTGGGTCTTTATTCAGTTATAGCCCCAATAAAGAGGATTTCATTAGGAAACATATTAGAGAGTGGACTTTCTTCCTCTTTATTGTTCCATCACAACCGGGATAAGTGATCTGTGACCACATTACAGTGCCATTTTGATCTACCATCATAAGATCAAATTCTTGCAATATCACCAGCCACCATATGACATGGGGACTCATCATTGGCTTATTCATTAGGCAGTAGATGACACTATGGTTTGTGTGCACAAACACCTTATATCCAAGCACATAATGCCTAAAATTTTCTAGAGCAAACACCATTGTCATCAATTCTTTTTCTATGGTGGTGTAGTTTAGTTGTGCACCCACAATGCTTTGGTTGGCGCAGTGGATGTAGTATGGTCATTTCTTGTCATCTAACTATGTTAGCATAGCTCCAAAGGTATAATTTGATGCATCTATCATGATATTAAATGGTCTAGACCAATCAGGTGCTTGTAGGATTAGAGTTTCTACAAGCTTCTCTTTCAGTTGCTGGAATGCTTTCTCACATTTTACGGTTTAGACAAAGGAAGCATCTTTCTTTGTTAGCTTGACCAATGATTTTGTGATCTTGAAGAAATTCTCTATGAATTGTTGGTAGTATCCAGTATGTCCAAGGAATGACCAAACATCTTTAACTATTTTTGGTTGGTGGGTTATTCCTTGGATGACCCTTGTTTTCTCGAGGTCTACCTCAATTTCTTCTTACAAGATTTTGTGCCCAAGTACAATGCCCTCCTAGACCATGAGGTAACTTTTCTGCCAATTGAGCCACAAGTTAGTTTTGACCCATCATTTCAACACTTTTTCAAGGTAGTCTAGGGCTTGCTCAAATGTAGCTTCATAGGTGGAGAATTCATCTATGAAAACTTCCACACCACTATCGATTTGTTGTTGAAAAATGCTTAGAACAAAGTATTGGAATGTGGAAGGAGCATTGCATAGACCAAACGACATCTTGTGATATGCAAAAGTCCCCAAGGACTCATTAATTTTGTCTTTGATTGGTATTTCAGTGAAATTTGAATTTTATTATACCCACTATAACCATCTAGAAAGTTGTAGTAGCAATGCCCAAATATGGTGTCAAGCACCTAGTCAACAAATGGCAATAGAAAATGATCCTTGAATGTTGCCATGTTTAGTAGCCTAAAATTGATGTAGACCCAACACTTGCCATATTTAATTTAGCATAATCACAAGTGGGCTAACCCACTTGCTATCTATAATGGGATAGATGAACATCACCTTGAGGAGTTACTTAATTTCCTCCTTGATGATCTACTTCAGTTTGGGATTCAATCACCTCTGTGGCTATCATTTTGGCTTCATGGCCAGGTCGGTGTAGATGCGATGTTGGCATATCCTAAAATTAATTCCTATGAGTTCAAGATATGACCAAGAAAAAACTACTAATCATATTTCAACTACTTTCAACAACATATTTTTCTATTTTGGAGCAAGTTTTGCATTGATTATAACTAGCTTCCCATTTTTAAAAAACACATATTCCATTCCAGCTGGTAGTGTTTTCGATTTGAGGAGTTCTTACTTGAATTTCTTAGGAATTTCCAACTCTTCTTAGTGAGGATCATCATTTGTGTCATCAGATAGTTGGTGATGAACTTTCTTGAGTTCATTCATGCTTGTGACATATGCACATGTTAGGCTCTCAGTTGGTTCCATGCAAAGTGTGCTACTTTTAGAATTAATGGTCAGCCACTGGGTGCCCTCCTATTTTGTGGCTGAAACATACATACACCTTTGAATTTTCACTTCTAGCACACACTATTTTCATGTAGAGATAGATTCTTCTTTTACATCCCAAAGTTTTTACACACAATTGCACTTGCTATCGTTGTACGTGATGCATGGAACTCTCTTCTTCTTGATCTTTCCAAATGCATTTTCTTTAGATATCTCCAAGGAAAGATCTCTGATGCCCATTCTTACATCGATGGTGCTTAGCCATGCCCTTCCCATGATGATTGGAAAATCCCCTTTGTAGTTCTCCACTTTGATTACCAGGAAATCAATAGGATAAGACCACCCATAGACAGTAGTCACAATGTCTTTTACTAGTCCCAATGGAATAGTGATNCAGACAGTAGTCACAATGTCTTTTACTAGTCCCAATGGAATAGTGATGGACTGGTGTATCAATTCTAATATTATGTTGCTCTTCTTGAGAGGGGGTAGGTTCTAAGTAGTGTACATCTCATAAAAAATCAAATTAACACTAGAACCTAAATCGAGGAGAGCCTTACACAGTTTATTCTCAGCAATCTGTAGGTAAATTAGAGGACTTCTAGGATCAGCTAATTTCCTAGGAAGGTTTCCTACATGAATCTAATCAAACATAGTATAAGTGAGTGTTACAGTATTGATCCTTGGTAGAGTTTGGTTTGAAGGAGGCCCAAAGGAATTTGATATAGAGGAGGGAGTGGTAGGAGTAGGGTTGTCAATTGTAGGTACATGTGAGGGCTTAGGTGGACTATGGGGTCAAAAGAAAGGTCTTTTTTTTAATCAAGCATTCAACCCCTCTGATTGTTGATTTAGTTGTAGATTAATAGCCCTCATAGCATTGCATTGTTATGGTTGATCTAGTAGTTCATCCTACATAAGTGGAGTAGGTGGTAGCTGTGTGGGTGAAGTAGGAGTATGTGTAGGGATAGGAGGAGGATAAGGGTAAGAGGTGGTATCCCTTCTTTCATGTGGTGAATGAGCTTGGTAATAATCTAGAGGATGGTAGTAAGGATATAAATTAGAAATGTGACTGGAAGAGTCATGTGAAGACATGAATTGCTAAATGTGGTAATCATATGGATCAGACTGCCAGTAAGGGTATTGTTACCTTGGCAGTGCCAGCGCCCATGATTGTGGATGTTGCCATTGTTGATACTATTCATATGGTTACAGTGGAGCTCCACATGGATAATACAGTTGTTTTTAGTAAAACTACCTAAGATTACCTTAAGGATAAGATAACCTTTTGGATGTTTGCCTTTGTGTAAGTAGTGGATGTAAGGCATACACCCTAGACTCCTATAGATGTGACAGAACAGGGCAACATCCCTTAAGATGTTCATACTGACAGACATCACATCCATGATCATCATCTAATTCACTATCCACAATCTCTTCTATTGCAGAAATCTTTCCCTTACCTTTGTGATGTGCATGTTCAGCTTCCTTGTGCCTCCTGCACTCATGCTACTTTGTTCTTTAGAGTCCTCAGCAATTCTAAGGACAACTTGGAATTTGTTATCCATGGAGTTTCATAATTGATTCACCTTGGCTGTAAGTTCAAATTGGAATTTTTGAAGTGTCAAGATTTTCTTATTCACCCCCTCATCAAATATGGACTTGTCCTCATTGTTGCAAAATCAAACCTCCCTCTTGCGAATGGAAGGATCACGATTATACTTTTTTACACTTTCTCTTTTTTGTAGTTCACCCTCCTATTTAGCTACCTACTCTATTAATCTTTGTATCTATTGAGTACTTAGTTTTGATAATTGCCCTTGGGCATATACACCAAGGTTTTTCCTTGTTTCATTATGAAGCTCGTCTACAATGTGGCAAAGTTGAACCAATTAAGAATAACCATGACCAAGACATTTGTATATCAAGGCATAGTATCGACTAATGGTAGCATCTAAGGGTTTGTGTGTTCCTTGTTTCCACCCTTGAATTTTCTTTCTTAAGTAGGACACTCTAGAGTATGTTTGATACTTATCATTGAACAACTCAAGCATGGTACTCTATCATCTAATAGATTTTGGCTCTAAGGACCGATACTAGTTTTCTGCTTCCTTGATGAGTTTCCTAGGGAACAACTTTAATTTTTTCCACTCATTCTCTATGTTTTGCAAGGAACATGCATCTTGGAAAGCTTGAAGATGATTTTGTAGATCAGAGTTATATCCTCCTTCAAATTCAGGAATATTGTTCATGTCTAACTATTTGATCCGACGATCTTTCACATGCCTTGTTGGAATTATGATTGCCTCTATGATGTTAAGCATACTTCAAAAAGTAATTAGGGGCTCATTGAGGCATTGATCATGGTGCCTATGATGCCCTCTACTACCCCTTTGTTCATGGTGATGTGCTTCTCTTGAACATCTATGCCCTTGCTCTTTTCTATCTTGATGGTCCATTTGGTTATTTTGATCTTGTCAATCATTTCATTCATTTTTATCACCTCCATCATGGTCTCACCTTCTATAGTCACGGTTAGAGCCAAAAGAAGAAGATGATGATGAAAGGGAAGAGGAAAGAGAACCAGCACCATCATGGTGCCTACTACCACCTCTTCGAAAATCATGACCATGATCATAATCTTACTTCTTGTTTGCATCTCTATCTTGACTTGCCCCTCCGGATCCTTCTTTGTCATTGGATCCCTTGTTACCAAAATCAGGATTGTGAACTGAGGAGTACATATTTTGGATTTGACCTCCATCATCTATGTCAAAGAGAGGAGTTTCATTGAATGGAAATCCCTAGAGAAGAGTTCCCACTAGCTTGTTGGTATAATAGGAATGGAGAATTTTTGAGTCGTTTTCCCTTCAAAAATTCATAGCATTGTTCTAGCTATCAGTCCTCTAGACATTATGCTTTGATGAGATGATAATCCTTAGCATTAGCATCATCCATATTATACTCCCCATGGCAGTATTGAAGACAAGATCATGCAAGCATTTGATAGAGCATTGCAGGAGTAGCATAATTAGGCAATAACATAATGTTACCCCCCATGTCACGCCATTGTAGCTATTCATCCTAGCGTTGGATGAAGGTGAAGTTTACACATACTCATCAAGATAAGTATATGTAATTTGATACTATTGAGGCTTTGGTGGATAAAATTTATTAGTCTTAGGTGGAGAAGCACTCCTATGAGAAGACATTTTTAATTAGCAAATAAAAATCATAGTGTGCTCTGAAAATTGTTGTAGTAATGGTAAAATAGGATATGACTCTAAGGTTTGTTCCAATGATTTAAATACTTTTCACTGGGTCCTAGATAGCACACAAAATAACAAAAAGGTCCTTGGAAACGGTGCCAATGATGAGCAACTAGGTACCCCTACACCCAATTATATGAATCACTAAGGTTTTACACACGATCCAATCAAATTCCATGGACCTATGGTTATCTAATGCACTAGCTCTTCTAGGAAGTGAAATGGGTGTTGAGAACATTCATTATCTTTCCAACTACACTTGTGAAGTTCAAGGGTATGGTTTAAGTATAATTAAGGTATATGATTTTTCTTATTTTATATTTTATGGGTTTGATCACCTACAACAAGAATGAAAGGTAAAGTAATTGAAGATCTAATTCATCTATTGCCTAGCTAGCCTAACACAAGTAACCACCCCAGTTTCTTGGATACATCCTGAACACATATAGCACTACTAGGCTACCCAATGTTAGTAATTGCTAGGTTACCAAGAACTATATGAATTCTTGAAGTGGTTATGCTTGTGTTCATTAACTGTTGGAAATAAATTGCTTAATTCAAATGCATTAAAGTAAAAATCATGAAAGTAAAATGCAACAAAGAAAATATTAAGCTATTCTCAGTGCTGCAAGGATTGTCAAAAGAGTTTGTTTTATTTTTGTCACATTGTTATGCTCAAGTACATTAATGCTCAAAAAAAGAACCATACATACTTAGACTCCTTATATGGGCACTTAGAAAATATTCTAACTCTAAAAGGAAGAAATAGCAAAAGCTTCACTACTTTGACTAGAAAAATGATCAAAAATCGATTGTGAAAATTGGAGCCTAGGCATAGTATTTATAGGCCTGGAGTATACACTCTAATGTCATGTACATGACATAACTTTAAGACCCTGATGTCACGTACACGATGTTGCATACCCAACATTGAAACAAACGTAAATGCGATTCATCAATAATGAAAGAGAGAATTAGCAACATATGAGACACCATTCCCTTAAGAGAGCTAAGATGCATTCTTACTCAAATGCATCTAGTCCTAAACCCCACTTTATAAAGAAGGGTGGTGACCTAAACATCAAAGACAAAGCTCCTCTACAAGCCTATATATCCTTGTGATGTAGCACACAATGAATTAGGTCCATGTAGTTCTTTAGTGATGGTTAGGATAGCATTGAACATGTGATGATATCCATATTTCTTTTAGCTCTCATTTTGGAAGGGAAGTAGCCTTGGGACCATTGATAAGACATATTCTCTATACTCTCTCTTGCTTGAAAGAAGTGATGTCTTTGTGTTATTATTAGTGTATTATGCAAGTCATCATTTTTCATTTTTCATTTTATACAAATAATGTTTTACTCTTTCAAGAGACTATTAATTTTTTTTTAAGAATTGATGGACAGATCTACTTGATAATTGCCTTAATTGTTATTTTTTTCTCTAATTTTAAGTGGGGATTATCTCTTCATTATTCCCTGATGAGTGACGAGGTACCCCTATGCCTAACCATATGAATCACAAGTGTTCATGCATGAGACAGTTGAATTCTGTGGACTTTATCATTTTCAATGCACTAGCTCTTTAGGAAGTGAATCTAGCCTTAAGGTTAATCATTGTCTTCACAATCACACTGGTGAAATTCATTGGTATGGTTAAGTGTAACTAAGGCACTTAATTTTTATCATTTTTATGTTTTATAGTTGAGTGCTTGAAATGTACCTAAAAAGGAATTTAATTAACTAATCTAAATTAACTAATTAACTAATTCTAACATAAGTATCCATTTCCACTTTTCGTACAAATCCTAAACCCACGTATCTACTACTAGGGAACCAAGCACTATGCTACTAGGTGAACCAAGCAATAATGTTGTTGGGATTATCAAGTGAATACGTGTTACACTCGAAGCAATCGTACTTATGTGTGTGATCTATTTGGCTTAATTGCTTCATTAACATAATAATTGAAAAATAATTATTTACTAATTGAAAAAATTTAATAAATAACTAAAAAAATTTAATGCATAAATGAAATAGCTAACCTATCCAAAGTGCTACAAGGTTTATTACAAATCTCATCTTTATTGTTGCACACATTGTCATGCTTAGGTACAACAATGCTCAAATAAAGATTCATACACTCAATCACTCCTACTATGGGCACTTAGGGGAAAATTCTAACTTTCAAATGGGAAAAATGCAAGAGCTCCACTACAACTACAATCTCTACTTGCCATAAATGCAGCTACACAAGCATATCTATAACCAACTACAGACACTATGTTGATGGGGCCATGTCCTTGAATTCTTTTACAAAATTGGGAAGGTATGGGATTATTAACTGACTTTCTTCAAAAAAAACTAACTAACTAACTTAACAAATAATGGAATGTACAGATCAACTCATTATAAAAAAAATGAAGGTGTTTAGAACATAAAAATTGAATACCATGACTTAAATCTTCAAAATTGGGTAGCACACTCCTTGATGGTGTGAAGTTGATGGAGTAGATCAAATAGTCCTAATTTGTGATGGTTCCTAAGGCTCTGAGGAACCTTCACTGGCTTCATGCATGGGTTGTTGAGGTGGTTGTGGCTGTCCTAATACTATTGTAACTTCAAGTGGGAGGTGGAAAGCATCTAGTAATTCTTTCATTTTCTCCTCCTTACTTTGGGGGATCATGCACCATCCACATAGCTTCCCTAACTTGAGTTGGAATGAGCACATCCCAAGGACACAAGATTACTAGAAACAACTCCTTTGTGTTGACGAACCAAGTAGCGAACTCTTTACATTCGATGTCAAACCCCTGGACTATGTTCTTTAGCTCTTGGTAGTCATTCATCCATTTGGCTAGGTTCTCAGCAATAAATCATTGATTTCTAAATCACCCTTTGAGAACTTCGAGTTCAACATTAGTAGTCTCAAGCTTCTACTTAGTGTCCTTGTGGTGCTTAAACTTAGCCTCGTATAGTAGATACAAGCTAGCCACTTATTTTTCCAATTCTAATTGCGGCCATTCAGCTATCAACATTACCAGGTTTGCATAATGGAGGTTGGCCAACTCCATGTACTTTGTTATCTCCTCGATTTGCACCTCTTTTAAGTAAATCTCTGCTTTGTTGTAGGCATCAATCCCATCAAAGATGGATTGCCACATCTCTCTTCCTTGTTGGAGTTGCTAGAGGGCTTCATTTAGTTTTGCCTTCACCATCTAAATTTGTTTTTCATTTACTTCCTTCTGTAGGCCAACCTGGTCCTTATAGTGATTCTTCCAGGTGGTAATCTCAATGGTTTATTTCTGGTGCAAGGTGCATACCTCCTCCATTGATCAGTTTCCTCAATTTAGTATTTACTCTGGCAAGCTGCTCTTGTTTTTGATGAATGAATTCTTACATTTGATCTTTCTAAGCATCAACATTTCACAAGAAATGATTCTATGCAATCAATGCTTCATTCTCTTCGTGTATATGATTCATGTCCTTTTCGACTAAGTATGTTTCAAATTTTGCTATGGACTATTTAAAGATGGACATCACTGCCTCCTCCTTAGTCTTTTGAAATAATTCTTGAGACTATTTGATAGCTTCATCCCTTGTCGCTGCTAGGCTAAGGATTGCTTGATTTGTTGGTCAGGCATGAAGTTTGACAACCTCTATGGCCAAGCATTGATTTTGCTCTTGGGCCATTTCTAGTTACCCTTCCAAAATAATGCATTTCCCCCCTACATTTACTAGCTTTGATTAGGTTGTAGTGATGTTCTCTAGAAGACCAAAAATGTTTGGAGTCAGTTGCCTCGTTCTTACTACTTGTTGTAATAATTTTTCATGTTGAGCTGTGTTTAATTTTTCACTAACCATGCCTATGGACATCTGCATGTCTTGAAGTGTAGATATGTTTGGTACAAATGTCATGGTTGCATTCAATGCTTCTATGACATGGTCAACCACTATTTCTGTTACTGTCTCCTATCCTTGGTGCTACATCACCAAGATAGTTGCCTCTTCACCTTCCTCCAACTGCACGAGAAAGTGGTAGCATTCCTAGATATTTCTAGGAATAGATGGTGTGTTGCTAGTGACATCATCACTTCTCAAGTATTGCAATTCAACCTTGTAGGCAGCTGCATTCTTTGGCTAGAGAAAATGAAACCACCTCTCTCCATCTAGCTAACTATTCAGGCCACCTTATTAAGGTGACTCATTTTTGGCCGATACATAGATGAATATGCCCCATTGGTTTCTACTTGTTACTCTTTTTCACTTAAGAGCTATTCTAGAATTTTTCATAAATGCTCAATGGTTGCACAAGCCTATGGTGTTTTCTTCTAAGTGGGTGGTGGTGGTAGCAACTCCTCTAACTGAGTCATTGTTGGTGTCTTCTCTTTCATGATCTCGGACCATGAGGCCAAAGGAGTATGCTTGAGTGTGTCATTAGAGTAGTGAACAATGTCTACCCTTTTGCAATGTTTTTGGATGAGGCATGGAAAGGGTAGGGTCCTCCTTCCACATTCATTTTCTTTAAAATTCTTCTCAATTTTTGAGTATATTAGTTGTGAAAGGTTAATGGGAAACTTCTCGCTTAGAGCAGTGAATGCTCAAGTGGAGAAAGTAGTTACCTTGCTTTGCCTCACCATTGGATTGAGGTGATAGGCCACAACCTTGAAGTAAATTTGCTCCACCAGTGTGAGCGCACCATACTTCTTATGGTCCACCCTGTAGCAATATTGGATCCACTTCTTCTAGGCCTCAAGTTCACCTTACATAGATAATTTTTCTAGTTGTGTTCCAGTGTTAGACAACTCAAGTGCCTATGAAAAAACTTCTGTCAAATAGGACACATGAATTTTCTTGATCTTGGTAGTGGATCCTAGCCTTTAATTATTCTAGAATATGTATGTTTCTCCCATGTACCACTCCCCACTGGACGTGATGATTGGCCACATGGAAGAGGTTAGTAGTTAAGTCTTGACATACTCTAGAGCTTTTTCAAGGAATGGATCAAAGTTGATCTTTTGAAGGATTGATCATTGGACCTCTCAGGACTTAATGGTATTAAGGCAAGCTTAAGTCAAAGTGACCTCAAGCCTTGGCACGGGACCAGACACTTCTCCTCTTTGTGATTGTTTAGTCGACACTTCTTCCTCTAAAATCTATGGATAGATTCCACTTCAAGTTTCTCATAGAGAGGTCTCATTGCATGAGTCACCTCTAGTAGTTCTTGGTCTTGTTCTTGTTGTCCCCTTCCAACTTTGGGTTATTTCTCCCATGGTTTCCAGGTTTCTCCTTCTTGTGGATGTTTTTGTTTAGGTGTCATCTATAATCACAATAAGACTATGGATTAGCAATTATTGTGTAACCTTAAAACAATAGGGATACCTTAACTCTTAAGGATGGTTACTCTTTGGCTAAGTTGCAATTATGGCTGATTTCATTATTCCAATTACTATTTATTTATGTATTTTCATTAATAAATCATCCCGAAGGTTGTTGGAAGGGTTAATTTGTTAAAAAGTTGATGTTTATATATGGTTAAGGTTATTACCCATTTAGGGGAGTTAGGAAAATTTCCAAAAAAAAGCATCAATTTTTCATTAGAAACCTTAAGGTTTGTAGCCCCCATGATAAAGATCTTACCTTTAGTAAGTGCAAGATAAAAAAATGGAGTGTTTTGGATAAATGATTGGGAAGTTATAAGCTTTGGAAGGTTTTGGGCTCTAAAAATTTTCAAAAAACTCCCCTTGTGTTATGAGAAAATGGCAAAAAATTGCAAAATGTCTGGTGGTATATATAGGGTTTTTGTGCTACATCGATTGGGCCTCGTTGACTAGGATGGATGCATCGATAGGGCCTCAACGATGCAACTGTTGATCACCATAGTCAAACTCTGACCTTAGTCAAACTTGCAAAATATGAAGAGTTTTTTAGTGAAATTGGTGTTAAATGAAAGCTTAAAAGACTAAGAATAGTATGAAAACATGACAAGAGGGTGTTTAAGCTCATAAATTTTGGAAAAAGGAGAAAAATTAATTTAGTGGATGAATGAAATGAAAGATCATGGAGCACTAAGTGATTTACTCAATGGAATATGCAAAAGATAGGATTTTAGCAATGCCAAAGGTAAGGAACCTTAACTAATCAAGCTAAGAGCTATGAAAGTGGGTCCTTCCCATAGTAGGCTCATGCCATTTTGGCCCTTGAATAACCTCAACTAAGGAGTCTATGGGCCCCATAGTTGATTTAATGATCATGACAAGTTAAGGACCAACATGAAAGAATCTAATCAAGAATCCCAACACATCATACTAAGACATAGAGCATAACATAGAATATGATAATGAGGTGAATTATGGCAGCACATATGGATGATAGAGAAGGTGGAATAGAGTTCCAAATTGAGGCCATAAGAAGTCCCTTGTAAAATTTGTGGTTAAAATGATCCTAGAAGTTCCATCCTCAGTCCAGACCAAAACTAGCCACTTTTAGTGACTTTGCATCACCGATCTAAGACTGATGCACTCACTCAAGACACAAGAATGCTTTCACAAAACAACCACCATGCCACAAAGAGAAGAAAAGAGAAGTAGAAAGTAAGAGAGAGAGGGCCTTAGTTAGAGGGGACCTTTAGGCATAGGTGCATGTCATTTGAGTCCCATAACTAGTGCTTGTAGCTTTTTTTATTTGTCCAAGGGGTGTGCTTTGAATTTTCATTTTTTTTTATTTTTTTAATTATTTATTGAAATGGAAACCATAGCATGTGAGGACATATTCATGTCAAATGGTTCTACTTTGAATTCCCATTGTTTTTTGTTTTTTTGTTTTTTTGTTTTTTTGTTTTTTTGTTTTTTAAAATGGGAATCACACCATGCAATGATGTTATTTGACTTCCTATTAGTGGTTGGTGTCGAATGGTAAGAAGTCTATGAAGAACACTCAAGGAGTTAAGAAAGTAGAAGAGTACAAAGAGTAACGAGTCCCCTTGAAGTTAGATCCTTTACAAACCTTCAAATCCTTCCTATTTCTGGAACTACCAAGGTCACCAATTATTTAAAAGTTTCTTTAATGGAAGGAACCTCAAATTCCCAAAATAGGAAAAATCATAGAGTTCATTGAATGGGAAGATGATGTGGACTCACTGCCTATTCCATGAAAAAATAAACCATGTCAAAGTCATTAGAAATTAGAATCCAAAAATAGAAACCAGACATCGACAATCACAACATTAAGCACAAACCATCATTAGTAAATAGCAATAGTGGCACTATGTCCTATGGCAACAAAGCACACTTTATTAGCAAAAATAAGAAAATATGACACTTAAACAAAAAGAAAGAAAAATAAAGTAAAATATATAAGAAAGTGTAAACTAATTAAGAAGTTTCAAAGGTACTAAAAATGCTATAAAATTAGAAAAATTTGAAAATTAAAAATTTGTAAAGATCAAAAATATAAAAAACAAAAAGTAGAAAAACTAAGAAGCTAATTTGATCGTTAGCAAGAATGGCCATCTCCCCCATGATTGAGTTGGAAGGAGAAGATCCAAAAAATAGAATGTGGTTGTCCATCTGTTCAGGTGACATTTACACTAGTGTGTCTAGGTTCTAGGAAAGGCTTGACTTGTTGAATGTTGACTAATTTCTTTTTATTTGAGCTGTCAAGTTTGTAGATCAACATGGCCCTAGAGGGAAAGGTTTGATCAATTATATCAGATACCTCCCATAATGTTTGGAATTTCATCTTTTAGGGTACATGTGTGGGGTTCTGGTAGAGAACCTTATCTCCTGGTTGAAGTTTTACTTTCCTGATTCTAAGGTCATGATGTTGCTTGTTGAATGCCTTGTTCACCTCATTCAAGGATAGGACCACTAATTGATTTTTTTCTAACACATTTAGATTGATTAATATTTTCTTCTGTACTAGACTTAGATCAAGGTTTAGGTCATAGGTCGTTGAGAGTGTACAGAGCTCAGATTGAATTAGGAGTGTTGGAAGTTTTTCGTACACTAACTCATAGGGAGAATAGCCAGGAAGTTTCCAAGTTAAACGATAAGCCTAGAAAGCATCATTAAGCTTTGTACTCCAATCCTTCCTATATTTGCTAATGGTTCACATTAGTATTTTTGTAATCTCTCAATTGGTTATCTCTACTTGATCATTAGCTTGGGGGTGGTAGGATGTTGTTAATTTATGTTCTACCCCTAAGAGTTACATTAATTTTCTAAATGTGACACCTATGAAATGAATTCCATTATTAGAAATTAGTAAACGTGGCATCCCAAACCTATTCATGATATTTTTTTGTATAAATTTGGCAATAGTGGATGATGCACAATCAGTAAGTCATTGTATGACATGAGGGCTCATCATTGGCTTATTCATGAGGAAGCAAATTGCACTATGATCCATATGCACTAATACTTTGTAACCAAGCACATAGTGCCTAAAATTTTCTAGCATGTACACCACTGTCATTAGTTCTTTCTCTATGGTGGTGTAATTTACCTATGATTCCACAATGCTTTGACTCATGCAGTGGATATAGTATGAATGTTTCTTATCATCCATCTACATGAATACTACTCCCAAAGCATAGTTAGATACATCTATCATGATATGGAAGGGTTTGGACTAGTTTGGTGCTTATAGGATTGGTGTTTCTATAGTTTTCTCTTTAATTATTGGAATGCATGTTCACATTTCTTGGTCCAGATGAAAGATGCATATTTCTTTGTAAGCTCTACTAATGGCTTTGCTATCTTAGAGAAATTCTCCCTAAATAGCTGATAGTAGTTGGTGTGTCCAAGGAATGACCAAACATCTTTAACAGTCTTTGGTTGACATGTTATTCCTTGGATGACCCTTATCTTTTTTGGGTCTACCTCAATCCCTTTCTATGAAATTTGGTGCCCTAACATAATGCCTTCTTGGACCATGAGATGGCTCTTTTTCCAGTTGAGTCATAGGTTTTTCTTCACACATCTCTTCAATACTTGCTCAAGTCAGACCAAGGCTTGCTTAAAGGTAGCTCCATAGGTGGAAAATTCATCCATGAAAACTTCAACACCACCACCAATCTACTATTGAGAGATACCAAGGACCAAGCATTGAAAGATTGTAGGGGCATTGCATAGACCAAAATAGATATTACAATATGAAAAAGTCCCCTAGGGACTCATCAATATTGTCTTGGCCTAGTCTTTTGGTGTAATTTGGATTTAGTTATAGACACTATAACCATCCAAGAAACTATAATAACAATGCCTAGATATGGTGTCTAATACTTGATCCACAAATGGAAAAGGAAAGAGATCCTTAAATGTTGCCATATTCAACAACCTAAAGTCGATGAAAACCTACCATTTGCCATCCTTCTTTGGTACAATTATGAGTGGGCTAACCCACTCACTATTCACGATTGCATAGATGAACCCTACCTTGAGGAGTTTCTCTATCTCCTCCTTCACGATTTGCTTCAATTTGGGGTTTAGCCACCTCTGTGCTTGCTTTCTAGGCTTCATGGCTAGGTCAATGTAAATGCGATGCTAGAATATCTTTGGAACAATTCCTATTAGCTCTGGATATGACCAAGTAAAGACTGTTGACCATTTACTCATCACTTTCAACAAATTTTCTTTTTATTCAGGAGCAAGTTTGGTATTAATCATGACCAGTTTACCATTCTTTAAAAATGCATACTCCATACTAGATGGTAATTTTTTTAGCTCTACGGGCTCCTACTTGAAGTGATTAGGGATTTTCAACTTTTCCCCAACAAGTATCATCATCTTCATCAAAGAGCTAGAAATGAACTTGTTCAATTTTATCTATGCCTTCAAAATATGCACAAGTGAGCTCTTAGTTTGTTTTATGCATAGTGTGCTACTATCTAAGTCAACTATCAGCCATTGGATGCCCTCATGTTTTGTGGCTGCTACATACAGACACTTTGAATATTGATCTCTTGTGCACACTGATTGCATGCTTTAATGTATGTACTCTTGATTGACCAGATATTTTACACACAATTTCACCCATTATCATTGTATGCAATGCATAGAATACACTTCTTCTCAATCTTGCCTAGTTCATTTTCCTTGGATATTTCTAAAGATAAGTCCTTTATACCCATTCTTGTGTCAATTGTGCTTAACCAAGCTCTTCCCATGATGATGGGGAAGTCATTTTTGTAGTTTTCCACCTTAATTACTAGAAAATCAATAGGATAGAACAACCCACAAACCATGGTTACAATCTCCTCTACTAATCCCAGAAGGACAGTAATCAATTGATTTGCTAATTCTAGATGAACGTTGCTCTTCTTAAGAGGTGGTAGGTTCTAGGCCTTGTACATGTCATGGGAGATGAGATTAACTCTAGAACTAGAGTCAAGAAAAGCCTTGCATGGCTCTTGTCTAGAAATCTATAGATAGATGAGTGGACTTCCTAGATCAAATATTTTTGTAGGAAGATTGTCATCCTTAATCTAGTCAGAAATAACATGAGTTAGCATTACAGTGTAGATCCTAGGTAGCACTTGGTTTGAAGGGCACTCGAAGATATTTTATGCAGAGGATGAGGGTGTTGGAGATGCAGGACGATCAACTAGAGTAGGTTGTGAGGGCTAGAGAGGATTGCTAGGTTAGAAGAAAGGTCTTTTCATCGATTGATTATCCAAACCACTTGGCTTAAAAATTAGTTGTGAGTGCACAACCCTTGTAGCCTTTCGTTGTTACGGTTGTGGAGGAATCTCACCTTACATAGATGGAGCAAGAGGTAACTGGGTTGTAATGGAGGTGTGTGTGCAAAGGAATGTAGAGGATGGTATGGATATAGATATGGGTTTTCTCCTTGAGTATCTGGTGAATGTGTTTGGTGGTACTTTGGAGGGTAATAGCAATGTTGGAATGATGCATAACTTATAGAACTTCTAAGGGACATGGGCTACTAAACATAGTACCCATATGAATCTAGTTGCCTATAAGGGTACTACTACCTTAATGGTGGAATTCGCCATGATTGTGGTTGATACCACTATTAGTATTTTTTGTATGGTTGTAGAGGAGTTTCACTTGGGTAGTAAGCTTGTTGTTGCTGGTGGAACTATCTTGGATTGCGTTGAGGATAAGGTAATCATCTTGGAGCTTGCCTATGTGCTAGGTAAGGATTCAATGTGTATACTCTAGACTCTTGTAAGTGTAACACTATAAGGCAACATTCCTTTGGATGTTCATATTGGCAAATGTCACATTCAATTTCATCATCAGAGTCAAACTCCACAACTTCTTCTACTACAGCAGCTTTGCCCTTACCTCTTTGGTAGGCACATTTAGCTTCTTTTCACCTCTTGCAATTATTATCACTATTTTGCTCTTTGGATTCTTTAGAAATCTTCAAAGTGGTTTAAAATGTTTTGTCCAAAGAGTCCCATAATTTATCAACCTTGGCTGAAATATTAGAAACAAACTTTTGAATGGGTAAGGTCTTCTTTTTCATCACTTCATCAAGTGGTGATTCCTCCTCATCACAAAATTAGACCTTTCATTTTTTAATGGAAGGGTCCCTATTATGCTCTTCAACACTTTCCCTTTTTCGTAGCTCACCTTCTTCTTTTACTACCTTCTCAATTAACCTTTGGATTTGATGAGCTCTTAATTCAGACAACCTTCCTTGGGCATACACCCCAAGGGTTCTTCTAGTCTCTACTCTAAGCCCATCTATGATGTGGCAAATTTGTTCCCTCTAAGAATAACCATGGCTAGGGCATTGGTGTAGGAGTGAATAGTACCAGCCCATGGTAGCATCCAAGGGCTTATGTGCTCCCTATTTCCAACCTTGGATTTACCTTCTTAGATTAGACACTCTAGAGTACGTCTGATATTTTTCATTGAATAGTTCTAACATGGTACTCCATCTATGGATAGATTCCAGCTCTAAAGACTAGTATCAACTACCAGCTTCTTTGATGAGTATCCTTGAGAAAATCTTGAGTTTTTATTTTGTAAGACATAGGCATCTTGAAAAGCTTGTAGATGTATTTGAGGATCAGAGTGGTATCCCACTTCAAATCTTGGGATATTATTCATGTCTAGGTGCTTAATCTAACTATCCTTCATATGCCTGGTTGGGATTTTCACTACTTCCGCAATGTTGAGCATACTTCAAGTCACTAATAGTGGTTCATCATCATAGTTTTTTTGATGATGCTAATGATGGTTTCGGCCACCCCTTCGGTTTTGATGGCCTTCATGGTCATTGTTATCTTGGTGATCACCTTCATTATAGTTGTTTCAATGACAACTTCTATGAGAATCGTCAGATGAAGAGGAATGTTTGAAATTGGATGAAGAGCATGAAGAGGAAGGTGGATCGCCACTGCCATTGTGGTGTATACCACCACTCTTACACTTATTATAATCATCATCCTTAGATCCCTTATTGTTGCAATGTTTACCCAAGTTCCTACCTTGGATATCACTCTTTCTTGAATCTAATTTATGAATAGTGGATCATAGGGTCAGGTTCACACCCTCAACATCAGTAGTAGGGGGTGGATAATCTTCATGTTGAGAACCTTTAGTAGGAGGATCCTCAATGTCATCTTGATTTGGTAGGAACAAGGGATTGGTATAATGTTTTCCCTTTGTAGCTTCATGGAGTTTCTCTTAACGTTGATCTCATTTGCATTGTGTTTCAATGGGACAGTAGTTTCAAGTATCATATCCATCTGCAACGTATTCTTTGTGAAGATCCGAGATGCCCAACTTCTTAAGAGTTTTAAATAGCATCCTAGGCACAGATCAAGCGGGGGGCAAGATGATGTTACCCTCCATATCATGCTATTGTAGCTGCTCATCCTGATGTAGGATGAAGATGAAGTTCGACACAAACTCATCTGGATAAGTGTATACTACCTTGCATTCTTGTGGGACCAGTGGTTTGGTATCCTCGTGCTTATGAGAAGCCGTAGATATTTTGCAAAAAAAAAAAAAAAATTATCAGTGTGCTTTTATAATTCTATGTATAGTGGGAATGCTATTGACCTTGAGGTTCATACAATGATATTATTGGTATTCACTTAGATCTAAATAGTGCACATTCCACAAAAAAAGTTCCCAAAAACAATGCCAATGATGAGTGGTGAGGTACCCCTACACCCAACCATACAAATCACAAGTGTTCATGCACAATCCTGTCAAATTTCATGGACTTTATCATTTCTAGTGCACTAGCCCTTTAGGAAGTGAATCTAGCCTTAAGGTCGATTGTTGTCTTCCCAATTACACTTATGACATTCGTTGGTATGGTTAAGGGTAACTGAGGCATTCAATTTTTATCATTTTTATGTTTTATAGTTGGATGCTTGAAATGTAAATTAAAAATAATTTGATTAACTAATCTAAATTAACTAATTACCTGATAATTTAACTAATCCTAACATAAGTATCCATTCCACTTTCCGTACATGTCCTGAACCCACGTATCTGCTGCTGGGTGACCAAGCACTACGCTACTAGGTGAACTAAGTAATAATGCTGCTGGGATTACCAAGCAAATACGTGTCATGCTTGAAGTGATCGTACTTATGTGTCTTGTCAACATAGCCAACAAAACGTGACTCATCATCCCTTAACATGGCTCATTATTTTTGTGTAGAAATAAAGGCCATATGATGATGCAATACTTTGGAAAAATAGACAATAAAGAAGTTATATTAATTTTATTCTTTTGTATTTACTCTTTTCTACTTCTACTCTATTTTCACATATCTCATCATCATCACCATATTATCACTACTCTATTCACTCTATTTCCATTGAAGCATTGTAGTCATCTCTCAAACATTTGTACAAGGTTGTTAATCATCATAATTATCTATTACAAAAATACATTACTCTTATATCAAGTTTGATTAAATTCTATAATGAAACAGAATTTGAAGAGTCACAAATAAGATTAGATCCCACTACGATAATTCTCATAATCTCTTATCAAATTTTATAATTCTAAATTATTGGTCTTATTAAGAAAAATTCATAATATAAAAATCATCAAATTTATATTCAAGATTTTTAGATCTATCATGGCTCATGATCAAGTTGTGGCATTGTAGAAGAATAAATCTTGAGTTCATCATGAATTGTGGTATTAGAAGAATCAAATTTTCATTGATCATGACTTATAGTCAACTCCTAATTACATCACAATTGCTCCAAATCTTCAACCACTACTCGTGGTGAATCCGTTAAATAAGGAAAACTTATGATGACTTATAGTATGATCAAGGTAACCTTTTGAATTGTAAAATTTCTATATTTTCATATACCATGGCTCATGGTGCCCTCATGGTTTACTTGTAATATCCTTAGTTTTATTTATATCTTTATTTCTAGAGATCATGACTCATGGTTCACACATGGTCTAAAGATCACGATTTGTGTTATAGGATCATTACTTGTGATAACTAAATTTTCATCAAAATTCATTAAATTTTATCATATTTCTATTGTTGAAGATAAGAATAAATATTATAATTACATTTTAGTGGTATTAGAAACTATTTGATTTAAAATCCTATCATCATGAATGCTAAAGACATCCCAAAATGTTTTATGATATTTAATGGATCATAAGACTTTAGTTTATGAACCAAACTCATACAAGGGCTCCTAAAACATAATGACTACTAGGACAATGTCCAAACCAATATTAAATTCATTGATGATTTTCAAAACATGATCAGGACTCAAATTAGAGAATATGAAAATAAAGAATGAAGAATAATCTAGTTTCAATAATGATTCTTGCAAGTTGATGAGAGGAAGGTATCCCCTATGCTCAACCATACAAATTACAAGTGTTCACTAGTGATCTGGTCAAACTCCATAGATTTAGTTATCTAAGAAATTAATATTCTTAAATAATGAATCATGTAGTTGTAAGGTCATTGTCTTCCTAACTCACACTTATAGGTTATCAGTAGATATGGTTATGGATTAAGGCATATGATATATATTTTTATGAGTATTTTTATATTTTTCTTCTAATGGCTAGATAACTAAGTAAAGGTTCAGTAATTAAATGCCTAACTGATTAACTAGTCTATGAACTAACTTATCCTAATGTGGAGTAACTATTCCCATTTACTATACACATCCTGAACTAGTATTAACACTACTAGGTTACCAAGTGGCTATTGTAGGGTGTATCAAATATCCACTGTTGAGATTACCAATCATTAACACTTTATGCTTGAAGTGGCCATACTAACATGTTCATGATTAGTTATATTAATTAATTAAAAATTAATGTAAAGTGCTTAGAAAGTAAAGTGCACGAAGGTACAATTAAGCTAGTCTAAGTGCTACAATGGATTTAGAAAATCTTGATATTATTACCATTCATGCCAATACATTTAGGTACATAGGCACTCAAATAAAACTCCATACAATCTCTTAGATTCATACTTTGAGAGGAGAAAATATTCTAACTCTAGAGAGGAGAAACTATAAAAATTTGGCTACAACTATGAATTAACGTGCCATAAATGTAAGGAATGCATGCATTTATATAGGTAATGACTGCACCAATGTTGACATATTTGCATCAATGCATCCTACCATGTGTGAATGGGGATACATCGATAGTGCTACATGAATAGGCATGCGTCAACATAGCCTGTCTTATTAATGTCTTTTCATACCCCCAAAATTGACTAAAAAATCATCCTTAAGTGAATATATTTAAGATCGAGTTTCTTATAAAAAACTGGAAGATATGGAATTTATTAACTAAAAGGGAGACAAATTGACTCTTGACTACCTCTAAGTGCTATATTGTATAGGATCACAAAAATTAGTGTCCATTACAACAAAATTGAATACTTTACAAAAATTATAGTAGGTTCTTGTAGGATTGCCAAAGACATGATGAAGTATCAAATAGTGCCCAGTGGTGGAGGCTCCTATGATAGTAATGATCCCTCATTTCATCCTAATGCTGGTGGAGATTGAGGTTATCTTGCTACTACTATTGCTTCTGCCATAAGCTTGAAGGCATCTAAAAGTGCCTTCATTTTCTTCTATTTGTCACATGGATCATACATAGTCCATGTAGATTTGTCGATGTGGGATTGTGCTAGGACATCTCATGGGCATGAAATCAAAGGAAACAATTCCTTCATGTTGATGGACTAGGCTACGAAGGTCTTGCATTCAATGTCAAATATCTTTACTAGGTTTTATAGCTCATGGTGATCATTTATTCTTTTGGCTAGGTTCTCAACAATAGATTGTTGGTTAGTTAATCTACTCCTAAGAACTTCAAGCTTTTTTTTGGTTGTCTCTAACTTTTTTTGTCTCTTTTTAATGCTTGAATTCTATCTCATAAAGGAGGTAGGAACTAACTACCTACTTCTTCAATTCACTCCTTGGCCTCCTTGCTATCAACATCACTAGGTTTGCATAACAAAGTTTTGCAAGCTTAATGTATTCAGTCATCTCTTTGATTTCCAACTCCTTAAGATAGATTTCAGTTTTTAAAAATGTGTTTAGTCCAACCAAGATGGGTTGCCACATGTCACCTCCTTATTGGAGTTATTGGATAGTTTCATTCATTTTTGCCTTTGCCAATTGAATTTCTTTTTCATTGACTTCTTTGAGGAGCCCAACCTAGTCCCTGTAGTGATTTTTTACTTAAAATTTTAGGGCTTTATGTTTATAGAAAGCCACCTCCATGGCAATTCTTTGGTAAAGGGCATGAACTTCATCCATTGAGAGATTACGATTTTTAGCTACCAACCTTCTCAAATCCAAGTTTACCTTAGTGAGCTACTCCTACTACTAGCATATCAATTCAACCATCTAGTCCTTCTACTGCTTAGGATTTTGTAAGCAATGATTATTCTTATTGAGGATCAACTTTTCCTTTCATACTTGTGACATGTCCTTGTCAATGTTGAAGGACATGGCTTTTGAAAAGGACACACTAAAGACTACTACTTGCTTTGCATTTCCAGCCTCTTATAATCTTTGCTGAAGTTGCTAGAAAGTTTCATCTCTTGAAAGCTCTAGCCTAAGAATGGCAAGGTTAAAAACATGGGCATGCAATTCTATCTCTTGGAAAACTAATCATCAATTACGATGGTGGTCTTCTTTAGTTTCACATTGGCAATTAAAAATTTTTCCATTATCTTGAGAAACTATGATTGGTTCATAATGATTTCATTCAGGAGATCAAAGATCTCTGGAAGTGGTTGTTTGGTTTCAAATAGTCACTCCAAAAACTCCTCATGTTGGGCATCACTCATTTGACCACTCCCTACTCCTACAGACACACGAATATTTACCATGTTGGCAATTTTAGGCATTAATTCCATAAAATCATTAAGGAATTTAGCCACCTTGTTAGCCACCACCTCCACTGCTATCTCCTAGCCTTCATGATACATGACCAGGATAATTGCCTCCTTGCCTTCATCCAATATGATAGAGAAGTCTGCAGCATTTTTTGAGATTTTAGGAAAAGCTTGTTTGGGGATGGATACTGTGACCTCCATGACATCAAGATTAGACCTTACAAGCACCTAGTTCCTTTGTGTTAAGAACAAAGGGACAATCTCACTATCTAGCCAACTAATGATCCTTATGAAGTCATTTAGATGACTCATGGCTAGATGGTAGAATAATGATTCTCCACCACCTATAGAGCCTTGTTGTTGCTATAGTTGTTATTCTCAAAGCTTTTTGATGTGTTCTAAAATTTTGAGCATTTTGAAAGTGGTTTTAGGTAATGTAGGTGGCAAATCCTCCTCCTACAACTTGGTTGTTACCTTATCTTTCATTATCTTCTACCAGGATGTGGCATGAGCATGGCAAACCACATCATTGATGTATCACGATATTTCTCTTCTTTTGTATAATTTGCGAATGAAGCATGGAAAGGGGAGTGTCTTCCTTCCCTTCTCATTTTCTTTGGAGCATTTTTCAATCTCCAAATAAATGAGTTGGAGAAGGCTGACCAAGAATTTCTCACTTAGAGTAGTGCATGCTTGAGTGGAGAAGGTTGTCACCTTACTGGGCCTCATTATTGGATTTAAGCAATAGGCCAAAATCTTGAAATATGTGCACTTTACCTTCATGAGGGCACCGTACTCCTTATGGTCCACTCCATAGCAATGTTGGATTCATTCTTTCTTAGCTTTAGTGTCTACATGTGTAGAGATTTTAGTTATCTTTGGCCCAAAATATAGCAACCCAAGGGCCTCTACACTCAGGAGACAATTATGTCTTTGATCTTTAGAGATGCATCTCCCTGTTGGTTGTTCCAAAATAATTAAGTCTCCACCATGTACCATTCTTCATTGTTGGAGAGAATGAGCCACATGGAAGACCCTTGTAGTTATATGCAAACTTCTTCTAGTATTAATTCCAAGACAGGTCCAAAGTTCAACTCTTGAAGAATGGGACTCTAGACCTCCTTGGTTCTTATTTTTTCTAGGTAGGCCTCTATGAGGGTAACTTCAAGATTACACCTTGTCCTAGGAGCTTCATCATGCCTGGACTATCTTGTTTTTGTAGTGGGAATATGTTAGATAGATTTTACTTTGGGCTTCTTCTAAAGAGGTCTAGTGGCATGGGTTGCCTCTAGTGCTTACTCTTAGAACTGTTGTGACTACAATTACTACCTCCTTCCTTCTCTCAATTGCTTCTCCCTAGGCTATGAAGGTTCTCTTACCTACGATCCTTGTCTTAATGCCATCCATGATCACAAACATAATCCATGATTAGCTTATTACTACAGAACCCTTTGTTATTATGATATCTTCCACGTAACTAGTTGAATTATTTTAATATTATTTTATTTGCAAGCTATCAAATTTTATGTACTGATCTTAATCCTTTATGGTAGTTGATTTTTAATATTATTTTAATAGGTTGACCATGGGAAGTTAGAAAAATTCCAAAATAATTTCTATTAGAAATCAAAGATTTATCACGTTATCAACTTGTGAGTTACAGCTCTTGGAAGGTTCTTGGGCTTTGAAAAATTTTAAAATTCCTCTTGCTTCTATGAGAAATGATGTAAAAATGGCTAATTAGCACACATATTTATAGTATTTTTATGATGCATCAATGGGGTTTTGTTGACGAGGCTGCATTGACTCATCCCACTACATTGACGGAGTTGCATTGATGCAATTGGCATTTGAAAAATGAGGAATTTTGGACAAATTTAGGAATGAAATGATAGCTCAATGAAAGCTAGAAAAATATATAATGCTGGCAACAACATGGAAGAGGGGAATGTTGACTTGGAAATAGAAGTTTAACTAGGTTTGAATAAATTGGACATGTCAAAATTAAGCAAATCTAAATGTTTGAATGCAAGCAGATGAGATCAATCATGAAACTAGCAGTAGGATAGAAATTTGAACTTAAGGGATACAAAAGGAAATGTAAGTGGGTCCTCCCCAAAGTAGGCATATTCCCATGATGCCCTTGCATGCCCTCATTCCAAATAGTTCGTAAGCACCCAAGATGATTAATGGTCAGTTCAAGTTAAAACTTGTATCAAATAGAATAAATATCATAGGATTATGAAATCCACATAACAAACATGCCAAACAAACATTATATTGGGTAGTGCAGTGATGTGTCATGAGCCATGAATGATGGTAGAGAGATAATGATAAGAGATGCTTATCCTAGTCACATGAAGTTGTTGTAAAGTATGTGATTAAGATGATCTGATACCATCCCATCATTGTTTGAGAATAAGTACATCCATTTTTAGTGACTTTGCATTACAATATCTTAACCCTTTGATCATCAAGAGTTCATGATAATTCCCCAAGGGACAATCACCACTCAAATAGAAGAAGAAAAGAGAAAAAAGAAGATACTAAGGGCCTTAGTTAGAGGGGTGCCTTCAGGCATGGGTAACATGTCTTTCTAGCCCCATAACCAATGCTTGTAGTCCATTATTTTTTCTAAGGGATGTGCTTTAAATTCTCATGTGTTTGTTAATTTTTTTTTCACAAAAACCACACCATGCAAAGACATGCTTCCTTGATGGTCAATAGGAGTGATGAGAGACCAATGGATAAGAATCATACACTCAAGAAAGAAGTTGAAAAAAAAATATGACAAGTCCCTTTGAAGTCACCCTATGTTATTACTTATTGGTTTGTTTTGAGTCTATTAAGTAGCCAATTTGGTCACTTTCAGTTTAAATTGGAAGGACCTCATGTTCCCAAGATATCGAGCCTTTGTAGAATGGATGGAATGGATGGGTGTCATGGTCTCACTACTTGTTGTCATGAGAAAATTAACCTCTTGTTAACAAAGTTGATGAGTGGCAAGTACCCCCTACACCCAACCATACAAATCACAAGTGTTCACACACAATCTAGTCAAATTCTATGGATGGAACTAGTTGTGGCATTTAGATTGTTAAGCATTGATCATAGGATTTTGTCTTCCTACTTGGACTAGTGGTAGCTTTGTCACGTATGCTTTAGTCCAAAGTGAGGTATATGATAGTTGATGTTATTATGATGTTAAGCTAATCTTAATGGTAATATAGAAATTAATTATTTACACTAACTAACTATAGGAAGATAAATTCTAAGGTAGCCTACGGGTAATGAGTGTCCATTCCTAGCTTGCAATACATGTCCTAAACCCATGGACCCATTACTAGGATTACCAAGCATTATGCTACCCAGTAAACCATGTAATAACACTACTATGATTACCAAATGAATGTGTTTATGCACAAAAATGATCACACTCATTTCGCCAATTGATTAATATGCATGAAAATGTAAATATTAACTAAGTACATGGAAAGTAAATTGTATTAAAATTAAATCTATTCTAATTCAAAGTATTGCAATGAATATGAATCAATCTTGATCTTATTTTCATTCATAAAATGTGTCTAGGTACAATGCCACTCGAATAAGATGCCATACAACTAACTTAAACCCACATTGTAGGCACTCACTGACTATTGGCTAAAATCACAAAATGAAACTACAAGAGTCTACCTACAAAATGACCAAAAGGTACCTCATATGCAACTAGTTCTTGCATATTTATAGGTGAGGAAAGATGTTTTGTCAATGCATATGCAACAACACATCAATGCATGTGTTGATGGGGATGTGTCAATGCATGCCTATCGACATAACCATATGATGATTCATAAAAAGGTCATAATTAAAAGATAACAATAATTCAACTAGTTAGCAAATCAATCATTACATTAATTTCTACATTCATTAACTTCTAGTATAATAATAGCAATGGCAAAATTGGATATTCCATGTAAAATAAAATAAAGCACTAAAAAATAAGATAAAATAAAAGGAAAAATATATAAAATAATTGATAAAATATTCAAGAAAATTTAAAACATGTGAAGGATAGTGTAAAACAAAAAGGTAAAAAATTGGGTACCCTACACATAATGTTAATATGGATGGCCTTCTTTTCCATGACTGAGTTGAAAGGAGAAGATCTAAAAAATAAAGTGGGTGTCCATTTGTTAAGGTGTTAACACCACCAGTTATCCTAGGTTATAGGAAATGGTTTACTTATTAGGTGTTGACTAATAGCCATTTCTTTGGGCTTGAAGGATGGTAAGTTATCATGGCACTAGAGGGAAAAGTTGCATGAATGAAGCAAGGTGTGATATATGCATGGGACTCTAATAAAGAACCTTAATACCCAATTGAAATTTAACTCTCCTTATTTATGTGTTATGACATTTTTTGACATGTGTCTTGTGCATTTCATTCATTATTAATGCTACTAGTTATTTTTTGTCAAGCACATGTAATGTCATAAGATGTTCTTGTTGTGCTAGATCAAGCTCAAGCTCAAGCTTGGAAGTTGTTGAAAGTTTATGGAGCTCAGCTTGGATTGGAAGTTTGGGTAACTTCTTGTACACCAACTGATAAGGAGAATAAGGTATAGGAAGTTTCTAGGTTGATTGATAAGTCCATAGAACATCATTGAGTTTTGTGCTCTAGTACTTTCTATATTTACTAATTTATGTTGATTTCTCTCTCTCTCTTTTTCTCTCTTATTTATCATCTTCCACTTCCTCAGGATATCTTTTTTTTTATGTCTCTCATGATCCTTTCTTCTTTTTTAGTCATAATCACTTATTCTTCATTCTCTCTTATCAAAGTCTGTAGATAAGTATGATGAAGAGAATGGGAGAGTTGGATAATGGTGTTAGTTGGTTCTTCTCTTGTAGCTCCTTAATTCATCTCTTCTAGACCTATTGGAGGTTTTTGGCATTAAATTCCTTCTAAGTTTGAGGTCTACCTTATCTCTTCCCAAAATTTCTACAAGATTTAACTGCAACTTTGTCTTCATAGGATCTTTGATGCATATTACTGCTATTTGAAAACTAAATCTATGAGTATAGTAAGACTTTTCAACTTTATATGACTCATCTACCTTCTTGTTAAACATGATAGTCTATGGTGCTTTCTTTCCTTTTTCTTTCTTATACCTTACTACCATAGTAGCATCTCTTCTTGCTTGAGCCTCTATTGGTTGATATGACCTAGTCATGTTTTTAGTAACTTGGTACCCTTCTTGTGCATGTCAAGATTTAATTTTAGGATGGTTTCTTGAAGCATAGATGATGCTGAGAATTATAAAATCATGATCATTACTAGTGAGTTGATAGTTATGGAAGCATGATGTTGTTAATCAACTCACTATCAACTCACTAGTAAGATCATGATCAACTCACTATCAACTCACTAGTAAGATCATGATCATTTTCTTCCCACTTAGAGTTAGTAAGGTGAAAAACATATGGCTTAACTCTTAGTTAGGTATATTATAAAATGATGTTGTTGGCTCTTAAGTATGGTAAGTATAAATATAATGAAAATGAATGTAAATTCTATTTCTAAGTACAATAAAAATATAAATCTATTCTAGCCTAATGAAAATAAGTATTCATTCTTAGTTTTTTGTACATGTCTTGGGTTGATGTAACTATTATTGGCATCATTAAGTAACTTTACTACTGATTGAATCAAGAAAAGTCACTACTAGGTTACCAAATAGTTACATTTTACACTTGAAACTAGTTGTACTAATTCCACCTTACTAATGAACATTGGAACAATAAATGACTTAGGAAATATAAATGACATAGTAAAAGTGAAAAACATGGAAAAGTAAATCTATTCTATGTGAGAAATTGCAATGATGAAGAACAATCTTGATCTTTACTGTCATTCATGAATTATGTCCAGGAATAATGCAATCAAATAAAGATGTTGTATAATTGTAATTCATCACATTGTGAACATTTACAGCTAATTCTAACTTCAAGAAAACAAACTAAAAGAATTTTGTTAAGTATTAGGCAAAAACTTATTTTCAACACAATCTTTAGCTCGTATTTATAGGCATGACCATAGTTAACTACATCATATCTACAAAAATTTATATTAGGATATGATATCATAGTCCTCAACTTCATCAAAATTTTACTCAATCTTTGTACTAATCTCATTTTTTACAAGTGATGGAGCTAGAAGCTTAGGCTATCCAAGGACCTAAGGAAGGTAATTGTGACTAGGGTCTAATGTTTCTATTTATACTATTATATATATTCCTAAAAAAGATTCATACATTTGTATAGGCTCTTATTTGGATGATTCATAAGTATGCTTTTGTATATATTATCCAGTGTAAATTTTTTATATGTATATGATCATGTGTCAGATGTATTAATTAACATCTCATGATACTTAGACTTGGAAATTACATTGGATAGTTTTGTAATGTATTCGGGTTTAAAGTAATACTTGTTCATATGTGATAGTGATGATTCAGGTTTTCATGCTTCTTTTTTAGTATGATTGATGTGATTTTGAAGGAATTTTTCTTTAGTTTTTGCTACATAGTCCATTTTCATGATGTGTTACACATTTCTTTAGTAGTGGACATTAGAATATGCCATTTACCTTGGCTCAACTTGGGGTTGGATAGGTGGGGTGCTACAATTCTAGGCATATTTCTAATTATTATTACCTTACCCTCAAAAAAAGGCTATATTTACATAAATTTTAATATTTAACTTTATACTAATGAATCTATAGTTTCCATGAAATATATTTTGTACACAAAAAATCATCTTTTAAAATCATGGTGTTTACATAAGAACTCTACATTAAGTATTTTTAGAATGATGACAATTAATTAAATAGACATGAAGACCATTTTAAAAAATAGTAATAGAATTTTGATTATAAAATTCTTTATTTTTATGTAATAAGAAATTATGAATGGATACTTGTTACTCATTGAAAATCCACATTTGTCAATTCTAATGAATCTTAAAATTAAACATGAAAAATATATTAGCTTTCAAATTTTAGAGTAACATGTGGAGGATGTTATAAGAAGATTTGAACTAAGCTTCTACTGCACATATGTCAAAATGCCTTATAGTTTATGTGGTAAAATTTCATGCATCCCTATGAAGCTTTATAGTTCCTATAAAATTTTCTCAATTTATATATCAACACATTGAGTTCAAAAAAGAACATAATATGGTTTATCACATAGATTCTTTAGGTAATGCTATCCCTTCATTTGCTCAAGGTAAAATAATTTAATATCTCATGTTTCAATTGTAGCCTTGAATGTATACATCATTTTTTATCTTTTTTGTTTATAGAAAGCCTTCAGTAGGAAGTAAAAACCAAAAAGATGCTTCTAAAAGAGAGCAAGGTCTAATCATCTTTCTATCCTAGAGGGAAGGGTTTTCAAGCTTAGTTAAAAGAATAAAACTCTAAAACATATCTTCATAACCATTGGGTCATTCATCTTATGTTTTTTAAAGCTTAACCTCTATTTGGCAATTCTATATAGCTTTACTATGAATTTTCTTTATAATACATTTTATTTTTGGGTCTAATACTTTTCTTTTTAAAAAATAATATGTTTATTTTATTGTGATCCAATGTATCATACATTATCTAGGATATATCCTCAAAGAAAATGTTGGTTTACATGGATATCTCTATGTTTCTCAAACTAATGTTATAGTTAATTTTAACATAATTAATAAATAAAAACATTTCACAACTATTTAATAAAATAGAACATGAATGATTAGGAAATATTAGATCTCAAAAATAAAATTAAGAATGGCATGTTAGCCTAGTGATAAGAGTCTCCATTTAAAAACTTCAAGTCATGGGTTTGATTTTGGGGGGTAATGCTGAATTAAATATCTTGGGGCATACTATATTATAATTATTTTAGGGTTTCGACACCAACAACCTACCCTCCTATTTAATATTTATAAAGAAGAAGGTTTAATGGCTAGGATTATCAATCATAAATCATGAATGTTAAACTTAACTTGATATCCAATTAAGACATAAAAATGTTCATGTAATCCAAGTTAAGGAAGAATATGCTTGCCTCGGTTATGATGGAACAGTAAGGAGGATGAGAAGTTTTTATTTGATTTATTTTCAAGTGATCTCCTCTTTGCAAAAGCTATTGAAGTTCAGAATCTCAAAGGTCCTAATTAGTACAATGAACTCCTCTCTTATCTTTTTCACTCAGGAGACTTCACAAGAATGGGATAACAAGAAGAAACAATAGTTTCTTCACAAAGTTAAGTAGTACATAGAGATTTAGGGCAACATTTACAAGGTCTATGCTTATGGATTAGTTTGATGATACATGCTTAATGTTGATCAACTATAGATCCTGCAATATACTCATGGACGTCCTTGATGGGGCCATTATGCAAGGAGAAGGATGGTTGTGAAAATTCTCATGGAAAGATAATTTTGGCTAACAATCTTCAAGGATTCCCATCATTTTTCATGTTTGTGTGAGTACTACCAAAGAGATGGAGAAATGATCATATGAATGGTAGGGTCTTAATACTGGACCTAATTACTAGATCCTTTCAACCTTTGGAGCATTGACTTTATGGGGTCCATTAATTCCATGTTCAATTGAAAAGTGTATACATCATAGCAGTTGACTACTACACTAAGAGGGCCAAAGCTATAGCCATCACTAACTGTTCATCTTCTACTATAGCATGGTTTGTTGAACAATGTGTGGTAAACAGGTTTGACATGCTAAGGCCACTTATTTCTAATAATGAAATCCACTTTATAGCAGCTACTTTTTGAAAATTGATGCAACACATAGGTTCTACTTAAATGATAAAAGGAGGTGGCATGGAAGAGATCACTAGTGGTGGTCACATAGAATGAGGCTAGCTTATGAAAGGCACTAAGGTGAAAAGGGAGGTAACCTAGAAAGCTAGTTAATAGGCTTGACCCAAGGAGGTTGTGGGCATTATCTAACTTATTACTGATGTGGAGTATAATGGGTTATTTATAAATAAGTTAGGGACAAACTATTGTAAGGTTTCCTCCAAATGAAGGTCAGTTGCATAGCAACCTCTAAACCCATCTTGATCCTCTCAACCTTGTTCCAAACTAACTTCTTCGCTTATCGTAACCTCATTAGTGGCTTATACCAATTAGGCTAACATGTTGACATAGCCTTCTGAAAGCTCAATGTTATTATATGGGGAAGAGATATATTTCTTTCCATTCATATGAAAAAATTCAAACTTGTGCTTGGAGTCTAAATCCTTGTGTGGGATATGTAGACCAACTTGGATTTTTGCACAAATGAAGCTGTAATATTCTTCGATAATATTGATGTGCATGAGTTTGCATCCTAGATGACTAAGGAACTACCTACACTTCATTACACCTGGGTCCTTAGGGTTATAGATACAAGCATATTCCTAGTTAGAGGCCATGTTAACAATGTTATATGGCAGAACAATTGATGCAAAATGCATAAACTAGTGCAAGATCAAGGTATTGGGCAAACATGGCAAAGTAATGTCTCAAATAAGCTCTAGCAACAACCTATTTGATAGCTTGTTTGAGGTGTAACTTGTTTGAGATATAGTTTGTAGCTTATAGCTTATAGCTGTATTTTATAACTTATAATTTGTAGCTTTAGCTTACAACTTTTTTTGAAATGTAGCATAAATAAGATGTAGCTTAAATGAAAATACATGCCAAAATATAAGTATAAGAATAGGGAAAGTGAACTGCAATTGTAATATTAATTTTTGTACAAGTGTAAGAAAGTCAATAGGCCATAGCATATTTATCCTTGCATATTTGAGGCTACACTTGGATAATATGAAAAAGATGGTCACAACATATATAGGCAAGACCTATAAACTATAAATACAAAAAACAAGAAAAGTATAGTCCACTGCAATATGTAAAAATAATTCTTTTTTGTAAATTTGAAGTGGTCAACTAGTTGTACTATATTAATCTCAACATATTTTAGCTAATGTTGGGATTATAGAGAAAATTGGAGCAAATTTAGAAGTTTCAGGCAACCAAAGGCCAAGGTATTTGCAAGTTTTTACTACACAAATAATGTTTAAAACTAGAGTAAAAACGTAGGTGTAGGAAAACCATAAACCAAAAATTATAGAATTTAAAAATACTAATATTAAAAAAAGCACTCAAACATAGATTCCATGCTACTAGAAAAAAGTGCAGAAACTTAGAAACATTGGTACTTAGAATTGTTCAAAAATAACTCATATACACCAAATACGTTGGGGTAAATTAATTGAAATAGATAGACATTGGTTGTGTGCAGGTTTGGGTGAAGAAATCAGCTAGAGGTCCTCCTTTTAGTACCAAAAAACTATAATGATGGAAAAAATTGGTGCTAAAAACTAAATCAATTCATAGAATAGCTTCACCTTAAGATTCATGAGTCTTCAAAAGGATTTGAGACACCTAAGGCAGTCTTGTCAATCACCTAAGGACTTACTAGGGTCTATTACTGAATGAAATATGCAAGAACAAGTAAAAACATGTAAATACAAGATTTAACACTGGATTTGAGAACAAACCAAGAGATGTTGTAGGAAATATGCAAAAAATGTGGCCAAATATAAATGCAAACTTTCTATAAGTGTTGTAAAAAATTATAAAATAAAGGTTTAGAGAGTACAAATCAAGAAGTTTTCAAAACCTTGAGAGTACAAATATTTTCAGAGATCTCTCTAAAACTACTATTTTGGATCTAGTGTAGGTTGGTAGGCTATGTTCTACAACTATCCCACATGCATCTATCTTAGTTAATCTACTCTTAATGCTACAAAAAATTCTCTCTATTCTCCATTATCAACATTGAATGAAGGTTGTGAAAAGTTGCAAAAGTTTCACTATTCTTACTTGCCAAAAAAGGTTTCTTGCTGAAAAAAGAGGCCTTTAACATGTGCCAAAAATATCTTGAAAATGATGTTGAATCTTGCTTAAATAGACCTTTGATTTGCTATTCTTGCATCGGTTATGTTCTAGTGAGTTTTTTGGATAGTTACATAGAATTTTTTGACCATTCTTATACCACAGCATTTTTTTCATAAATGTTTTTGACTTCATTGAATTTAAACATAGTCTATTTAACAACTACAAATTCAATTACACTAAAAATTCATGGCTTATATGGCAATATGGGCTCAATCATGCTAGGTTTAATGAAATTCATAGCTTGTTTAATAATGTGGATCATGAATTTCATTTTACACATTTAAAATCTCCATAATTTTTTTGAAGATGAACTTTCAAAGGGAAATCAAGGAATTCTTTTCTGCTCTTGAATTCAATAGAAATTACAATGCAAATTTGACTATCAGGCTTCCTTGTTCATCCCTAAAATTTTCTTTGAGGTGTTTCATATATATAGTGAGCCATTGATAATAAAGAATGTGACTTTAAATAGGAAGAACAAAAGGATTGAATCCAAGGAGCTTAATTTGAGAAATACAAATCATGCATTCTAAAGATCAATTAGGATAGTTTTGGTAGTTATACTTTGATGGAGCTTACAATTCCAAAAAATCAAGAGTGGAAATTATTTTTATCCATCCAGAGAATCACGATGAATTAAGAGCTATATAGTTACAATTCTCTTGTACTAACAATAGAGCTGAATATGAAGCTCTATGTAGAGGATTAAAAATGTCACATGATAAAAGAATTCAAAAAATAGAAAGTACAAGATAGTCAAAACTTATATGTAACCACATTAGAGGAAAATTTATTTATCAAAAGCTCATTCCTACAAACTTATAAGCAAATGGTAATGAAATTTCTTAAATTTTTTATAGAATCTAAGACTGAAAATATTTCAAGAGAAAGGAATCAGAACGTTGATGAACTTGCAGTAGCAGCTTCAACTCTTGACATGTCAAAGATAACTGGATGCAAAAAAATGGTAATTGAATTAGAATTAGAATTAGAATTGATGATCCCTAATAATAAGGATTACTTTCAAGTTTTTAAAGATGATCATGAAATAACTCCATTCCTTATAAATTTGGAAGAATTCAAAGGTTAGATCCATGAAAAATATTATTTAAGACCAAAAGTAAGTAGAATACCTCAAAAGATGCTACATTGAAAGAAGAATTTCAACAAAAATTAGTTAAAGGATCAGACGTTGAAAGTCCTAAGAATGAAGCTTATGAAATGATATATCTAGGATGTTAAGACATTCCAAGATATCTTAATATTAGGATAAAACTTTGACCAAACATCAAAGTGCAAATTATGTAGGTTCTCAAAGAAAATCTAGATAGTTTTTCTTGGTCATATGATCATTTGAGAACTTTTGATTCTAATATTATAACTCATAAAATTCCTTTAGTAAAGCATTGTAAGATAATTAAACAGAAGTTAATGAAGTTTAATCCAATTTTTTAACTAGCAATGAAAGCTAAAATTAAGAAGTTATTAGGGGCTAGAATAATATGTCAAATTAGATACTCAACTTGGATAGCTAATTTAGTACAAGTCAGAAAAAGAAATGGAGATATAAGATTGTGTTGATTTTAGGAGCTTAAATGAATCTTTAGTTAAGGATAGGTATCCACTCCCAAGAATCAATGAAATACTAATAAAAGTATCAGGATGTCAACTATATTCATTCCTAGATGGATTCTTAGGTTACAATCAAATAATAGTAGATAAGAATGACAGATTTAAAATGATATTCATCCCAAAAAGGGGAACATTTGAATACAAAATAATGCCCTTTGTCTTATCAAATATATGGGTTACTTTTCAAAAATTTATGGATAGAGCTTTTAAAGGGCTCATTACAAAAATTATTTTTATTTATTTAGATGATAATACAATTTATTCAAAACATGAGTCAAAACATATATTTGACTTGCAAAAAATGTTTAGTAGATGTAAAAAGTATGGTATTTCATTGAATCCAAAAAAAATGCATTTTGGAGTGAAATCAAGTAGGTTACTTGGGCATATTATTTGTCAAAAATAAATAACTATTGACCAAGATAGGATAGAAGCTATTTAAGCTATATGGCATCTTATAAATAAGAAAGCACCAATGTCCTTCTTTGGAAAAGTAAACTTTCTTAAAATTCATACCATGATTAATAGAAATAACAAAGCCTCTTTCACAAATATTGAAAAAGGATGTTGAAGTATGAAATACCAAAGAATCACTTAAGGCATTAGCCAAAATCAAGAGAGCCATTTTAGAAACCCCATATCTGGTGAAACCAAAATTGAAAGAAGATTTTTGGTTATATTTCTTTTACTCAATAGACTCACTAGCTGTAGTATTAACACAAAAGGATGGAACAAAAGAAAAGTCAATTGAATTTTTTGGTCACCAATTAAAAAGATTTGAAATAAATTACTCTAAGCTTAAACAATAAGAATTTATTATGATTAAAATATTGGGATATTTTAAGTATTATTTATTGAATACTTTGATTCATATTATGATTGTAGAGCCAGCCATAAGATAATTTCTATCACAATATGAAATTGAACTTAAAACAGCTACTTGGATAATCAAAGTTCAACAATTTTAGTTTCTTCTAAAAACATGCTAAATAGTTAAGAATATGAGGCTAGTCAGAATGATGCCAAGAAAATTTGGACAAGAAGTATTAGTTTCTCCTAAAATCATAAATTGGCATGATGACATAGTAAAGTTTCTTATTAGACAAGAAATTTCCAAGGATCTATTGAATAGTAAAAAAAGAGCTTTCATAATCAAGACCAAGAAGTACATCTTCACTTAGGGAATTCTATATAGAATATATTTCAAAGGTATCTTACTAGAATATGCATCTAACCAAAAACTTAAATAAATACTAAAGTAATTCCATAAATATGAGGACTTATATTATGAGTCCTTTATGACCACTATGCAAGATATATTGAGATATGGATTCTACTGGTCCACTATGTATAAAGATCTACAAGATAAAATTTAAACTTGCCATAGATGTCAAATTCATGGGCCAAAGCTAAAAAGGACTAATGCTTCATTGAAACTAGTAATAATGGAAAGGACTTTTTAAAGGTGGAGATTAGATTTTATAGGAGCTATTACTCCATCTAAGGCATGACATAGATTTATGTTAACAACTACTGACTATTTTACTGAGTGACCAAAAGAAAAAGCATTAAGATGAAGTACTATATATGATGTAATTAAGTTTCTTAAGCAATAAATCATAAATAAATTTGGGATGCTAGAATCTTTGGTTATTAATAACGGCACAAATTTCCAATTAGCTTAGTTTGTAAGATGGACTTTTAAAAAATTAATCTTACTTTATTCATCTTCAAATTATTATCCACAAGGAAACAACCTAGAAGGATCTACAAATGAGAAGTTGATTTCTTATATTAAGCATTCCATGGACAACAATATAGGAAAATGGCATGAGATTTTGCAATGGGCTCTTTGGACTAATAGGATTATAATTTAAAAAAAAAATCCATAAGCACTACATCGTTTAGCTTGATTTATGGAATTAATGGTTGAACAACTAACATAATCATGTCTTTGATAGTAGAATTTATGGAACATTATAGCCCATGGTCAAACAAGGAACATGTCGTGATGGATTTAATATTAAAAAGAAAATCCAAAATTGATGAAGCCTAAGATAGGCTCTTGCAGAATGTAGCATTAATGAAAAGATGATTTTATTGCCTAGTGGAATGGAAAGCATTCAAGAAAGGATATTGAGTTTTATTATGGAGAATTAATAGGAAAGATAAAGCTATCAAATTCTTGGCTAGATGGATTGGACCATTGTTGATCAAACACCAAGTGGCCAAAAATACTTTCTAGCTTTCTTCATTAGATGGATAGGTGTTAAGCTTTCTGTTAAATGCCCTTCTTTTGAAGCATTATTTTTGGCAACCACCCACTTAAATAACTTAATCATTAAACCAAATTTTTATATATGTACATAGTATTTCGTAACAAAATTTTTAAAGGATGTTTTAGGAGATTAAAGCTAAGCTATAAAATTGATAAGCTTATCTTTTCATCAACAACCATGGTTGGGAAAATAGGCTAATGAGTGGTTGAAGTATCCCCTACGTCCAAGCATATGAAGCATGAAGCATTCACACACGATCTGGTCAAATTCTATGAACTCTATAGTTTTTGGTACACTAGTCTTCTAGGAAGTAAACCTTTTCCTAAGGTTGTTCATTGTCTTTCCAATTACATTTGTCATGTACAAAGGTATGGTTAAGTGTAATCAAGGCATATGATTTTTATTGTTTTATGTTTTATGTTCTTTGGTGCTTAAAGTAAAGAGATGAAATAAGTTAACAGCTAATCTAATTTAACCACTTAAACTAGTCTCTAACTAATCCTAACATAAGCATATGGTCCCACTTTTCATACACGTCCTAAACCGACATAACCACTACTAGGTTACCATGCACTACACTACTAGGTGTACCAAGAAATAACATTGTTGGGATTACCAAGTGAATACATGTTTATGCTTGAAGCGATTGTACTTATGTACTTAATCTATTTAGCTTAATTAATTAACTAATTTCTTAAAGTCTAATTCATCTTAATTAATTGCATATTTCATGAGAACAATAAATACATAAATAAATAATTAATCTATTCTAAGTGCTACAACATTTGATCAAAAGACTTTTCTTTACTATTGTACAACAATGCTCAAATAAAGATCTGTACACTTTCTAACTCCTACTACAGGCACTCAGAGAAATATTCTAACATTTAAATGGATAAACTACAAGAGCTCTGCTACTACTATGACTTCTCCTCCTCATAAACATGGCTAGGAGCTTATTTTTATAGTTTTTGCAATAGTACTACATTGACAAGGCCTTGTATATGTAGCAAACACTACATCGATGTGACCCCATTAATGGGGCAACACCACGTAAACGGGGCCTAGTTGATGGGGGCCCATTGATGCAACACTTTGATGCACATCATACTCCCATGACTAAATGAAAATTCATCCTCAAGTTCCTTTATAAAATTGGGAAGGTATGGGATTATTGACTAACTCTTAACAAAACAAACTAACTTGACAAACTTGAGTGCCCGAGTATATAGATCAAAAAATTACAAAAAATGGTAGTGTTGATGACACAAAATTGAACACCATTACATGATTACACAAAAATTAGATAACACATCCTCTAGTGGCATGAAGGTGATGAGAAGATCAAACAATCCTAACCGTTGGAGGCTACTAAGGTTCTAAAGGACCTTCACTAGCTTTAGGCATGTGTGGTAGCTAAGGTGGTTATGGCTATCCTACTGCAACTACAACCTCTAATGGAAGGTGAAAGGAATCTAGTAATTTCTTCATCTTCTCTTCCTCACTCTAGGGATCATTCATATTTCATGCATCATCACTAATGTGGGTTGGAATGAGGATATCCCATGAACAAGGCATTATTGGGAACATCTCCTTCACATTGACAAACCAGGTAGCAAACTGTTTACATTCAATGTCAAATGTCCTTACTGTGTTCTGCAACTTCTAGTAGTCATTCATCCTCTTGACCAAGTTTTCGATAGTTTATCATTGATCAATGAATCATGCCTTAAGAACATTGAGTTCAATGTTTGCCACCATAAGCTTTTACTTGGTGTCTTGTGATGCTTGAACTTGACCTCATATAACAAGTACAAGTTGGCCACCTATTTCTGGAGTTATGACTATGGCCATCCAATATTCAACATGGCCAAATTTTTGTAATGAAGATTGGCAAGCTCCATATATTTTTTCATCTTCTCAATCTACAACTCCTTTGTGCATATTTCTGCTTTGTTGTAGGTGTCTATCTCATCAACGATGGGCTGCCATAATTCTTTCCCTTACTAGGGATGCTAAAAAGCTTTATTCACTTTCATTTTCATCAATTGGATCTATTTTTCATTTACTTCCTTTTGTAGACCAACTTGCTCTCTATAATGATCTTTAACTTTCTCAAATTTGAGACCTTGGATTTCCAAGCAGCTACCTCAAGTACAATTTTCTGGCAAAGGACACAGACCTCCTCCATGGAGAGATTTCTATTTTCTATTGCCAATCTCTTCAATTCCATGTTTTCTCTTGCTAGTTTCTTCTACTATTGATGGATGAAATCAGTTAATTGTTACATGTGCTCATCAACATTCTGCAGGTGATGGTTATTTATGGTCAATTTCATGTTCTCCTAGTGGGTCTTATTCAAGGCCTTCTAAATCTTGTGTTGTGTGACCTCTACTAAGGATCGATAAAACATTGTTGTCTCCATTACACCTTCAATCCCTTTCAATCTAGTGTTGAGCTTTTCAATAGCTCCATCTCTTTTCAGTGCCAAGTTGAGGAATGCAGGGTCAGCAATCTAGGCTCTTAACTTAGCAACTTCTACAGCCAAGTGTTTATTTAGGTCCTTGGCTATTTCAAGTTATCCCTCCAAGATGATATTCTTGCCTCTTACGTCTAGCAACTTTGACTAGGTTCCAGTAATATTGTCTAGAAGGTCAAAGACATCTGGAAGTGGTTGCTCGGTTTCCAACAGTTGGTCCAATAGATCTTCATGCTATGCTATATTTATTCTACCACTTGTGGTCCCTATGAACATTTGCACATCTTTGAGTGCAGTGATATCTAGTGTAGATTCCTCAAGTGCATTAAGCATTTCAGCAATACGATCAGTGACCACTTCTACTATACTCTCTTACCCCTATTATTGCATCACCAATACAGTTGCCCCTTCATCCTTCTCCAAGTGCACCAAGAAGGTTATAGCATTTCCAGATATTTTTGGAAGTGGTTGTTATTCTGCAAGAAATACTGTGACCTTTTTGACACTCAAATTCGACCTCGCATGCAATTTCATTCTTTGGGCTAACAAAATAAATCCACCTCCATCCATCAAACTAATTATCAAAGCCACCTCATTTAGGTGACTCATTGCTAGCCTTTACACAGATGGGTTCCCACTAATCATGCCTTCTCATTACTCTTGTTTACTCAAGATCCATTCCTAGTATTTGCACAATCATTGGGCAATTACATCAATGTATGGCATAGTTATTTAAGTGGTAGATGGAGGTGGTGGTCGCTACTACTCTTCTTAGATAATCATTGCAGTCATCCTGTTGGCAACTAGAACTTGTCTGACGACATCATTGGTGTAACAGGCTATTCCTCCCCTCTAACAAAGTGTCCTAATGAGGCATGGAAAGGTCAGTTCCTTCCTTCCACATTCATTTCCTTTAAACCGCTTCTCCATCTCTAGATAGATCAACTATGGAAGGTTGATAAGGAATTTCCCACTTAGAGTGGTGCATGCTCAGGTAGAGAAGGTGGTGACTTTTCTTTGCCTTACCATGGGATTGAGGTGGAAAGTTGTAATTTTGTAGTGGATCCTCTCTACTAATGTAAGTATGCCAAACTCCTTATGGTCAACACCATAGCACTTCTAAATCCATTCTTTCTTAATGTAAGGATCTACCTGCATTAGGGTTTTAGCAAGGCTTGCCCCCATTTTTGGCAACTTAAACACTACAGTAATGACCTATGCTGAGTAGGACACTGAGATGTCCTTGATTTTCACTTTGATCTAGGCTATCTATTGTTCCAAAATAGGAATGTCTCTCCCATGTACCACTCCCCAGTGGAAGTGATGATTGGCCACATGGGATAGGCCTTTAGCTAGTCCTACACTTCTTTTGGTTCTTGCTTTAGGAATGGGCCAATGTTTAACTCCTAGAGCACTATTTTTTTGACCTCTTGTCATTTGATTTGATTCAGGCAAACCTTTGTTAAGGTCACCTCCAAATTTTCTTATGGTGCTAGTGCATCATCTCGATGGGAGTGTTCTATTGCTATTGCTAGTTCTAGAATCTATCTAATAGATTCCACTTTTGCTTCTTCTCTAAGAGAACATGTGGCATGGGTTGCCAGTGGTTCCTCTTAGGCTTCTTCTTGGCCTCTTCCTATTCTAGGCTATTTCTCCCTTGGTTGAGATGGTCTTGCTTCCTACGTGTGCTTTCCCTTTAGTGCCATTTGCGGTCACAACACATCCATGGATTAGTAGATATAATGTGTAACTCTAAATATTTGAATATCTTTTCTCATTAGTTAGTTACACTTTGGCTAAGGTTGGACCATGGTAGATTGATTATTTTATTAATATTTTATTAATTATTTATTGTAAATGTCACCGGAGCTTATTGGAAAGGTTTAACTCTTGTAATTTGGTGTTTAAGAGTTGATTTCTTAGTTAAACCCTCATGGGAGTTAGAAAAAAGGTAAAAACATTTCTACTAAAAATGTCACATTTTTGGCCCCCATGACAGAGAGCTTACCTCTAGTAGTTGTAGGGTCAAAGAACGGCATGATTTGGATAAACAATTAGGAAGTTATGAGCTTTGGAAGGTTCTAGGCTTTGAAAATTTGAAAAACTCCCTTGGTGTTTGTGAGAAAATGTAAAATTTTTAATGTGGAGTTGTGCATATATATACTATTTTATCTTTACATTGATGGGGCCTTATATACAGGGCCTCATACACAGGTTTGCTCCATCAATGGGGCCTCATATGTAGAGCCCATAGGCAAAAATATTTACATTTGAAGATCTCAAAAAACATAAGAAATTTTTCAATGAACTTGGTATCCATGGAATCCTAGAAAAGTCAAGAATATGATAAAATCATTTAAGAAGGTATTTGAAAGCTCAAAAATTGAAAAAACTTGATGGAGAACATGTTTAATGAACAAAATATGTAAAGGAGCACATGGTGTAATGCAAAAGGTGGGTGTACAAAAGATTCTGATTACGAGAATGTATAAGGATAAGGAACTTAATGAATCAAACCAAGAGATATGCAAGTGGGTCCTTCCCATAATAGGCACATGCCTTGTTTTCTTTTGCATAACCTCAACCTAAGGAGTTTGTGGGCCTCATAGGTGATTAATGGTCAATGGAAGTTAAGGACCAAAACTCAGAAGATTCTACCTAAGAATTCAAATACGTCACACCAAGACACAGAATCAAGAACATGGACACTGGTAGTGAGGTGAATTATGATCAGCATAGATGGATGATGGAGAAGGTTTAAAGGAATTCCAAATTGAGATCATAAAAAGCCCTTTGTGGAGTTTTGTGTTTAAAATGACCTGAGAAGATCCCTCCTTAGTCCAAACCAAAACCAACCTCTTTCAATGACTTTGTGATGCCACTCTAAGACCAATCCACCCCCTTGAGATACAAGAGTACTTCCACAAAACAACCACTATTCCATATAGAGAGAAAAGAGAAGCAGGAAGTGAGAGAGGGCCTTAGTTAGAGGGGACCTTTAGGCATGGGTAACATGTCTTTCTAGTCCCATAACTAGTGCTTGTAACCCATTTATTTGTCTAAGGTGTATGCTTTGAATTCCCATCATTTTTTTCATATTTTTTTTTTTTGTTTTTTTCCTTTTTGGATGGGAATCACACCATGTAAATACATTATTTGACTTCCTGTTATTAGATGATATGGAATGGTAAGAAGTCCATGAAAACACCCGAGCACCCAAGTAAGTAGAAGAGTACAAAGAGTATTGAGTCCCCTTGAAGTCACACCCTATACAAGCCTTTGAATCCTAATCAATTTTGGAAACTATCAAGGTTACCAATTTATTAAAGGTTTATTTAATGAAAGGGATCTTAACTTCCAAAACAAGGAGAACTATAGAGTTTGTGGATGGGTGGATGTCATGGACTTATTACCTGTTTCATGAAAAAGAAACCATGAATGAGCCATTAGTACAAAAATTCAAAAATAAAAACCAAACACTAGAAAACAAAACATTAAGCACAAACCACCATTAATAGTAACTACAATACCACTGTGTTCTGTTGACACAAAGCACATTTATTATCAAAATTTTGAAAATCACACTCAAATAAAACAAGGTAAAATATATAGGTGTAAAATATTCAAGAAAGATTCAAACATACTAACAATGGTGTAAAATAGGAAAAAGTTTTAAAATCAAAAAGATGTAAAATAAAAAACTAGAAAGACAAAAATGTATAAAACAAAAAATAGAAAAAATGAGAAGCCATATGGATGATTAGCATGGATGGCCATCTCCCCCATGAATAAGTTGAAAGAAGGAGATCTAAAAAAGTGAGCATGGTTGTCCATCTATTGAGGTATTTGTTGCACTGGGTTTCTTGGGTTCATGGAAAGGTTTTACTTATTGGATGTTGACCAACTACTTTTTATTTGGGCTCTCATGTTTGTATATGGTCATGGCCCCAAAAGGAAAGGTTTCATGAATTATATAAGGTCCCTCCCACAACATCTAAAATTTTTTTTTTGGGGGGTACATGTGTGGGGTTCTAGTAGAGAACCTTATCTCCCAATTGAAATTTCACNTACATGTGTGGGGTTCCAGTAGAGAACCTTATCTCCCAATTNGTACTTCATTCAAAGATAGAGCCATCAATCAGTTTTTGTCTAGCACATTAAGGTTGATTAGTCTTTCTTTCTATGCTAGGTTGAGGCCAAAGTTCACATCACAGGTTGTTGAGAGTGTATAAAGCTTAGATTAAATCAAGAGTATTGGAAGTTTTCTATACACTAGCTTGTAGGAAGAGTATCCAATAGGAAATTTCCATGTTGAGAAGTAGGCCAAGAGGGCATTTTTGAGTTTTGTGCTTCAATATCTTCTATATTTGCTTATGGTCTTTGTTAGGATCTTTGTGATCTCCTTATTAGTTACCTCTTCCTGACCATTGGCTTGGGGTTGATATGGTGTTGTTAATTTATGTTCGACCCCCAAGTGTTGCATAAGTTTTTGAAAGGTGGCACATGTAAAATGAGTTCCATTGTGAAAAATTAGTGCATGTGGCACCAAAACTTATTTACAACATTTTTTTGTACAAATCTAGTAGCAATGGATGATGTACAATTAGTGACAGCTGCTACTTCTACCCATTTAGTGCATTAGTTAATTGCTACGATGATATACGCCTTTCCATTGGACATGGGTGTGATGGGCCCCATGAAATCTATGTCCCATATGTCAAAGGACTCTAGTGGTTGAATCCATTGTTGAGGACCCTCCATTCATGTGGTCATCCCACCATCTCTTTGATAGCACCCATAAGATCAAACAAACTAGTGGGTGTCCCTAAAGATTGTAGGCTAATAATATCCTGCCATCAAGATTTTTATGACCATGCATCTCCTAGCAGAGTGGCCTCCACAAGGGCCTTCATGAGCATCTTGAAGAATGCATAGTTGATCTGCATTAGGGACACACCAATGAACTAGGCCATCAGTTCATACCTTGTAAATGTGTCTATTGATTTCCATGAAGTACTTCTCCCAATGAAGAAACTATTGTTTCTTTCTAAAGTCTAGACCTTATGGCATCTCCCGAGAAGGTAAGTGAGAATGTCATTATGCCATTTTTTTGTGGGTACTTGGTCATTTACTGCTCATGTAAAGAAGAGTTCATTTGGAAATTTATTAGAGAGCGAGCTCTCCTTCTCTTTGTTACCCCATCTTAATTGAGAGAGATGATCAGTGACCACATTCTCAGTCCCTTTCTGATCTACCATTATAAGATTGGATTCTTGCAAGATCATGAGCCACCATATGATATGAGGGCTCACCATTGGCTTGTTCATTAAAAAGCAAATGGCACTGTGATCTATGTGAACAAATACTTTATAGCCAAGCACATAGTACCTAAACTTTTCAAGAGCATACACCACTACCATTAGTTCTTTCTCAGTTGTGATGTAATTCAACTATGCACCCACAATGCTTTAGCTTATGCAATGGATGTAATATGGATGTTTCTTATCATCCAGTCACATAAGCATAGCTCCCAAAGCATAATTGGATGTATCTATCATTATGTGAAATGGTCTAGACTAGTTTAGTGCTTGTAGAATTGCAGTTTCCATGAGTTTTTCTTTTAGTCATTGGAATGCATGTTCACATTCCTTAGTCTAGATGAATGGAGCATCTTTCTTTGTAAGCTTAACCAACGGCTTTGCAATCTTAGAGAAATTTTCTATGAACTATCAATAGTAGCCAATGTTTCTAAGGAATGATTGGATGTCTTTAACTATCTCTAGTTGGTATGAAATTATTTGGATGAACCTTATCTTTTTAGGGTCTACCTTAATCTATTCTTTAGAAATTTGGTGCTGCAATACTATGCCCTCTGAGACCACTAGATGGTTTTTCTACCAATTCAGCCTAAGGTTTGTTTCAACACATCCTTTTAGTACTTGCTCAAGGTGATCTAAGGCTTGCTCAAATGTAGCCCCATAGGTAGAGAAGTCATCCATAAATAATTCTATCCCACTACCAATCTACTGTTGGAAAATACTAAGGACCAAGCATTGAAATATTGTAAAAGCATTGCACAAACCAAACGACATCTTACAATATGAAAAAGTCCCTCAAAGACTCATGAACATTGTCTTGGCCTAACCTTCTGGTGTAATTTGGATTTGGTTATAGCCACTATCACCATCCAAGAAGTTATAATAGCAATGCCTAGAGATAGTGTCCAATACTTGGTCCACAAATTGCAATGGGAAATGATCTTTAAATGTTGCCATGTTTAATAGCCTAAAGTTGATGTAGACCCACCACTTGCCACTTTTCTTTGGCATAATTATGAGTGAGCTAACCAACTCACTGTTTGCAATGGGATAGCTGAACCTTGCCTTGAGGAGTTGTTCTATTTCCTCCTTGATGATCTATTGTAATTTGGGGTTTAACTACCTTTATAGCTATCTTCTTGGCTTCATGGCCAAGTTGGTGTAAATACAATGTTAGCATATCCTTGGATTAATTCCAGTCAGTTTGAGATATGACTAAGCAAAGGCTATTAGCCATTTGTTGACCACCTGTAATAGCTTATCTTTTTGTTCAAGAGCAAGATTTTCATTGATTATAACTAGCTTACCATTGTTTAAAAATACATACTCCATGTTGACTAGTAGAGCTTTTAACTCTAGGGGCTCTTGCTTGAAATTATCAAAGATTTCAAACTCTCCCCAATAGGTATCATCATCTTCATCATCAGAGAGTTGGTGATGAACTTGCTCAAGTTCATCCATACCTTTGATATAAGCACATGTCACATTCTCAATTGATTCCATGCATAATGTGTTACTATCAAAGTTAGTTTTCAATCATTGGGTGCCCTCCTATTTTGTGGCTACTACATACAAGCACCTTTGGATATCTATTTCTTGTGCACACTGATTGCATGCTTTGATGAATGTACTTTTAATGAACCATATTTTCTACATGCAATTGCACCTGTTATCATTGTATGTGATGCATGGAACACACTTCTTATTTAGTCATCAAAATTCATTCTCCTTGGAGATCTGAGGTGGCATTTGGTTTGAAGGATTGTTGAATGTTTTTGATGTAGAGGATGAGGATGTTGAAGATATAGGATGACCAATGACATTAGGTTGTGAGGGTTTGGGAGGACTATTGGGTTAAAATAATGGTAGTTTCCTAGATAAATTATTTGAACCACTCAACTAGAAATCTTATTGTAAATCTACAGCCCTCATAGCAGTTCATTGTTGTAGTTGTGGGGGAATTTCACCCTACAAGGATGGAGCAAGAGTTAACTGGTTGAGGGTGGAGGGTTGTGTGCAAAAAAATGTAAAGGATGGTAAGAATATGGATGCTCCCCTCAAGTAAATGGTGAATGAATTCGATGGTACTCTAGAGGGTAATAGTGATGCTAGAATGAGGCATGGCTTGCAGTGCTTTGTGGAGAAACAGGTTGTTGAACATAGTACTTATATGGATTTGATTACCTGTAAGGGTACTACTATCTTAGCAGTGGAACTCTCCATGATTGTGATTGGTGCCACTGTTGATATTGTTCATATGGTTGTGATAGAGCACCACTTGGATAGTAATCTTGTTGCTATTGGTGGAACTACCTTGGATTTCCTTGAGGATAAGACAATCATTTGGGTGCTTGCCTACATGATAGTTGAGGATTCAATGTGTACACCTTAGATTCTTATAAGTGTGACACCACAAGGCAACATCCCTTAGGATGTTCATATTGATAAATGTCACATTCAGCATCATCATCATAGTTTGTCTTCACAAATTCTTCTACTGCAGCAACTTTGCCCTTACCTCTTTGGTAGGCACATTTAGCTTCTTTCCACCTCAAGTGGTCATGATCACTATTCTACTCTTTGGATACTTTAGCAATCTTCATAGCAATTTGAAATTTTTCATCTAAAGCATTCCATAATTTATCAACCTATTTGAAATATTATAAATAGATTTTTGGATAGGCAAGGTTTTCCTATTCACCACCTTCATTGAGCAGTGACTCTTCCTCATCATAGAATCACACCTCCCTTTTCCTGATGGAAGGGTCCCTATTATACTCTTCTATAATTTTTCTTTTTCACAACTCACATTCTTCTTTCCCTACCTACTTTATCAGCCTTTGTATCTGATGAGCTCTCAGTTCGAATAGTCTCCCTTGGACATAAATCCCAATAGTTCTTCTAGTTTTTGCTCTAAGCCCATCTATGATGTGGCAAAGTTGTTCCCTCTAAGAATAACCATGGCCAGGGAATTAGTGTAAGAGAGAATAATATCTACCCATGGTGGAATCCAAGGGTTCATGTATTTCCTATTTCTAGCTTGGATTTGCCTTCTCAAAGTAAACACTCTAGAGTACATCTAATATTTATCATTGAATAGCTCAAGCATTGTGCTCCATCAATGGATATATTCCAACTCTAAGGATTGGTATCAGCTTTTTGCTTCCTTATTGAGTATCCTAGGGAAGAGATTGAGTTTCTACCAATCATTTTCAATGTTCTACAAGGCACATGCATCATGAAAATCTTGTAGATGTGTCTATGGATTAGATTTATATCCTCCCTCAAATCTTGGGATATTATTCATGTCTAAGCACTTGATTTGAATATCTTTCACATGCTTAGTTAGGATCTTCACTACCTTTGCAATATCAAGCATGCTTCGAGTTTCCAACAAAGGCTCATCATCATCATTATCTCATTGTCACTGATGATGTCCTTGGTTACCCCTTCATTCATTATGGGCTTGGCGATTAGTATTGTTGTCTCGTTGAGCACCTCCCTCACAATTTTTCTTTCTTGCAATGTCTTTCAGAATTAGAAGAAGAGGAAGAAGAGGATGCAAATGAAGAGGGAAAAGAGGAAGAAGGACTACCACCACCATGGTGTCTACCAACTTCCCTTCAGTTCTCATGGCCACATTCATCAGATTTCTTATTATCCTAATGCTTATTTGATCCCTTACCTTAACTACCATCTTTTCCTAAGCTCAAATTATTGATTATAGACAGTAAGTTCATGGTCACACCCTCACCATCAATAACAAGGTATGGATAATTATCATGTTGAGAGTCCTCAAAGGGAGGGTCCTCATTGTCATCTTGGTTTAATAAGAACAAGGGATTAGTGAACTGTTTCTCCTTCATAGGTTCATGATGCTCCTCCTGATGTCGATCTCTCATACATTGTATGTCAGTGGGATAGTAGTCCCAATAGTCATAGTCATGCACAACATACTCTTCTTGAAGATCATGAATGCCTAACTTCTTAAGAGTTCTAAGCAACATCATAGGCATAGATCAATTTGGGGGCATTACGATGTTGCCCACCATATCACACCATCACAATTGCTCATCCTAGTGTAGGATGAAGGTGAAATTAGGCACATACTCATATGGATGAGTATATATCACCTTGCACTATTGTGGGACTGGTGGTTTGACATCTTCATGTCTACAAGAAGAAGAAGGCACTTTACAAATAAATAAAATATCAATATTCTTTTGTAATTATATGTCGTGTGAGAGTGATGTTAACCTTAGGTTCATTGAACAATATTAATGATATTCACTAATCCTAGATAGTGCACGTTTCAAAAAATAGAGTCCCTGATGAAACACCACTAATTTTGGCCTAACACTTTGAAACAAGAACAACTCAAGCCCTTTCAAGCATTCGGGAGGCAAAATTTGACTAAGGCATGAAACTCAAGTCCAAGTTGCTCAAGCCAGCTTGATCACACTGTTAAGCTAGCTTGCCCTCAGTGTGAGTAGCTCCAACAGTTTCAAAATCAAATAAAAAGTGGTCCAAATCTGAGGGTGCAAGCCATCCTCAAGAGATGCTAATGTCCACTCCAAGTCTCAGCATTCAAGAGTCCAAATTTTAAGCCAAACTAAATAGTTTTTTGCAAGTCACATTGGGCAGTCATGCTAGGTGTGACCACAGCGTGACCAACTTTCAGAGCCTCAAAATAGTGTCAAAATGATCTGATTTTGAAGGGACAATTCACTCTCAAGGTCCATTAATGATTTCTCCAAGTTTTAGCCTCCAGAACTTCATATTTTAGCTCCAAAAATGCTCATTTTTGTCATTGATGCCCAGGTCACGCTGGCAGCATGAGTCCAGCATGACCAACTTTCAGAAAATTCCAGAAAATTCTAAAAACTTCTAGAAAATTCTCAGCATTAGAAAATTCTAGAAAATTTCAGAAAATTCTCAGCATCAAAAAATTTTAGAAAACTCCAAAAAATTCTCAGCGTCAGCAACTCCCAGAAAATTCTCAACTTCTAGAAAATTCCAGAAAACTCAAGGACAAAGAAGTTTCAAGCAAGATGGGTCAAATTTTTTGTACATTTCATTGTAAATCTTCATTTGTGGGATAGTCAGGCCCTCATGTCTAAATTAAATGTACTTTCATGGGCTTGAATAACCCATAAATTGTAAAATGCAATGTACCTGGTCAACAATGTAGCTTGCCAACACACATCCAACTCATGCACAACTATCCAACACACATCCAACTCATGCACAACTATCCATTAGACACATGTCACTAGATCTACTTTCCTCTCATCTCCCAACTATTGATTCCATTCTTGAATTTCATGCCCGAGCCCAACCCAACCCTATAAATACCCTATCAATTCACATAAACCAGGAGGCAAAAAAATTGGAGAGATTGGCAATTCTGAGAGAGGATAGAACCTACAATCTTTGGGCGCTCGGCACACTTGATTGTTGGCATCCAATCACATTATCACGTTATCACGTTACATCACCCTGGGGCTAGTCATTTGACCTGCCATCTAGATGCAGCTACGCTTTAATCGGTGCACATCTTTTCTAAGTAATACATTATTTTTGTTTTGCCAACCAAACATTATTTCCATTTTCTATTTCATGTTCTATTTTTACATTCTGTTTACATTTTTTCTTACATTTATTTTAGTTTACATCTTGTTTATGCCTTATGTTTACATTTACGTCTTACAGCTCATGTTTACATTTTACGTGCATTTACATGTTTTAAGACATCGTTTACGATAACCCCAGTGCTAGCCGTAGCTTACATTTAAGGAAGTCCTTGGTTGATTTACGCGTAGACCATCCAAGGCACTCTGCCTTCGTTTACTTTTCCAATTTGCCCTCGGGTGAAGGCAGGGTCAGCTGTGGCTGCTCGATGATCTTTTGGTGTCTGTTTCCCTTCCAGTCTCACACCGACGATTTAGGTTAGTACATTTTTTGGCGCTAGAAGGAGGGCCTAAATTTTCCATTGTTAAAACGTTGATCACACTACCTATCAAAACTTTTTCATCTTACCCTGTGAGTCTCCTATCCCTGTTGATCACACTGAGCTTGTCCTGTTGGTCCAATTTGATTAGTTTGGTCACGTTGTATTTATGTCACAGTCATGCTGCAACTACTTGCAATCCAACTCCATTCATCTAGCCCAATCTACTCATGGTCGTCATGGAATCCTTCCAAATCAACCCAGTAACACTACCAATCGTTGAAACTTCAAACCCTATGATTGCTACAGAATCCATAACTGTCATAGAACAAGTAAACCCTCAAGGTCCTACACGCCAGTCTCTTAGGATACAGGGCAAAGACCCTACCTATGCCACTCTTACACCTGAAAAATACAACTTCATATGTGTCAAAATCCAAGCCAACCTACCTATTGACCATACGAAAAGGGAAGCAAAACAAAATTATGAACTTATCCACAAGGGAGTTCGTGAGTTCATCCCTTCAGCATTTGACATAATCCTGCTCTCTAAACACCATCATAGACTCATATCCCAACTTCTCATGGCTAGAAGTCAAGCCTTACAGCTACCTCCCATAGAGCCTCAAGATGAAGAAGATGACTTTGCAGCCCAATTTGAACATGGAGAATCATACCATACCGTTAGCCCCCATGCCCATACAAACCCACTGTTTCAACCATTCCTAGAAGAAATAATATTTCCACCACCAGCTTCCTTATAGGAAGTAGCCATTCCCATCCCCATCTTCTCCAAGTCCAATGTTCAAACTAATGCATCTACTTTCGTCATACCATTGCAAACATAATCCCAACAAACTAATGCAGGAATGACTTCTCAACCTCAAGTGATTGGAATGCCATTGGTCATACCTACTTCCATGTCCATACATTCTGTACCTCAAGTGCAAATCCAATAAACACCAACGATCACTTCACAGCCTGTGACTGGGTAGTGGGTCCCACTAGCTGTTCAGCAAAACCCATCTACTCACTACAGTGTACCACATCTCATAATCTCAACCCCAAATGTTGTCCTACCACAACAAACAACAGTCCAACAACCTCTTTTTCCATAAATGATGTCACAATCGAGTCATTATCAATTACCATCAACCCAAACTGCCAGTCTTCCTACCACCCAAGAATGGGCAGACACACAAAAAATGATGCACTCCTTGGCAGAGGAATTAAAACACCTTAAAACTTTGAACAATGAGGAAGTCAAAGTACTAGATTTCTATCAAGATGATCAGATTGACCCCTCAGTTCCACCCTTAACCTTTCCAAAAGGAGTCTCATTACCTCAGTTGACCAAGTACAATGGAGAGGGAGATCCAAATGCCCACCTAGTGACATTCTGAACCAAAATTCTTTTGCTTCAGGCATGGCCCCATGTAATTCTGCATATATTTGCTATGTCCTTAGCAGGAAGAGCCTTAGACTGGTATCGAGCCTTAGACTAGTATCGAGCCTTACCCCGTAGCTCTATATCTTCTTTGGAAGATTTTTTACACCAGTTTGTCACCCATTTCAAATATAATCTGAAACCTGAAGCCACATTAGATAGCTT